>VXCM01001784.1:0-82849 GCA_014773175.1 Lucifuga dentata
GATGAACGGAGGTGAGGAACAGAAGACCAGGCAGGCAGAAATGGCAGGTGAGTAGCTGAGGACCAGTCATGCAGAAATGGCAGGTGAGTGGCTGACCAGACATGCAGAACTGTGACAGTCACAAATTTTGGGAGGCACGCAGATGTCCGCACAGAGGCTCTGCAGACACCTTCCGACGTCGACAAATGACAATATTTATGTCTCGTGGACCCAAGTGGACCGTCGCGGACTTGTGTATGTGGAAAGTATAATCCAGCCTTAAGAACGCGCACAGTCAAAGCTTCAAACGAACGCAGGATACGAGAGGCAGCCATCTTGTTTCATCATTTTCTTAATGTTTAGCTTGTCCTGTTTTGATGAGGTCTTGAAGATCCTGGTCTGATGAGGTTTTGAAGGTCCTATGAGATTTTGAAGATCCTGGTCTGATGAGGTTTTGAAGGTCCTGGTCTGATGAGGTTTTGAAGGTCCTGATGAGGTTTTGAAGGTCCTGGTCTGATGAGGTTTTGAAGGTCCTGATGAGGTTTAATGAGGTTTTGATGGTTGATGTCTGACTGAGGGATCAGAGTTCGTCCTGCAGGTTCTTCCTCTGAGGACAAATTGAGGCTCTAATATCACAGAGGCTTTAAATGGAAACATGAAGCTGCAGCTCTGCTTTCATCTCTCTTGCTCTCTCTCTCTCTCTTTCTCTTGCTCTGTCTCTCTTGCCTCTCTCTCCCTCACCTTTTCTCCTCCCTCTCCTCTCCTCCATCCTTCCCTTTTTCTCCTTCGCTTGTTCCCTGCTTTTCTCTCGCCTCTCCTCTCATCCCTCGCCCTTTTTTCTACCCATCTTCCTTCGACCATCTTCTCTCTTTTCCCTTTTATCCATTTCTTCCTCTCCTTACCTCCTTCTCCTCCTCCTCCTCTTCCTCCCTTTCTCCATCACTTTCTTTTTATTTCCTTCCCCTCCTGTGCCCTTCCTGCTTTACTCTCCCTCTTTTCCTTTAACCCTCCAAATTCCCCTCTTCCCCTTCCTTCTCCTTTTCTTCCTCTCACTTCCTTTCCTGCTACTCCCTCCTCTTCCTCACCTCCTGGGTTTCCCCCACTTCCTCTCCTCTGCTCTTTATTTCTCCTCTCCAATTGTTTTCCCTTTCCCTTCTTTATTTTTTTTCTTGGAATCCAACACATCCATTTCTCCCCCTTTCTCCCTTTCTTCCTCCTCTCTTTACCTCCTCCTCTTCCTCCAGTCTGTATGTACAAGGAGCCGTCGCTGCACGAGCTCGAGGAGAAGTTGCGGAAAGACTCAGGGAGCCTGCAGCTGAGCATGAACGGAGAGGAGAAGGGGGACGGCGAGGAGCAGCAGCAGCAGCCGCAGGACTCCACAGAGCAGGATGGATCATAGCCTGCAGCGCCCCCTGCAGCCATGGAGGATGACGACAAGGAGGAGGAAGAAGAGAAAGAGGAGGAGAACTCCCATTTTAACACTCCCTCTGTTCAACAACCACACCCACAACAACAACCGCCACAATGACAACGCAACAACGGTGACGTCAGCAAAAATTAAGAAAAAAGAAGCTGAGAAAATGGGAAAAATCCTCTTGCTCGTGATGAAATATTCCAGAGAAAGATGGAACGGGGACAGAGAGGGTGGGGACGGGGTTTATTTGATGATGATTTATGTACATTTTATGCAAAAAGCCCTGCTGATGAAACGGAGGCTAGCACATCTATTCTTCATCACCATAATCGCATCGTAACCATTGCCATTGCCATCATCTTCATCATCGTCAGGATGATGAGGACGTTTTCAAAAGTTTTACGAGTCGAGCGAGCGCTGAGAACTCCTGAGCTTTAAGCCATGTAGAAACTTCTCATTTCATTTCCTTAATGAACGCAAAAACTCTGCACTTTCTGCACACATACACACACCGCTTCTTCTTCCTCTGTGTTCTGTCCAATCAGACGAAGACGTCTTCCTATTCGGTGTTGGTTATCTCCGTCTTCAGCTGCCACGTGTTTGTTTGGTTTGTTTTGGGGGGTTGTGGGATTTTTGTTGCAGACACTGCCGATAAAAAGGTTCAGAGGGAAACTGAGCGAATCCTGAAATCAAAATAATTCTTGCTACTTCCTGACAGCAGGCCATTTCATTATTTCATTTTACTCCAGTTTGTGGAAAGATTAGAATTTTAAATCCAGATTACTGGTACTTTATGTGGTGTTTTACATGTTTTAACTCATTAGCCATGTATACTTTCTATGACTACTAAAGTTTATCAACCTTCAGTTTTGAATTGATGCCTTCCAGGGGGCTGTGAAGGAGTCTATCCATGGAAAAGCCAGAAAAAATTTTCCAGTTTTTCCTCTTAACTGAGGAGTAAAGGTTTTTGTTTGGATAAAGAGAAGAAGTGATGAAATATGATCGAAACAGAATTTTGGGATAAATAAGATCGTGGTTCCTTCCTGATTCTTCTTCCATTAGAGACAAAGCATCAACGTTACAGCCTCAAATCCAGCACAAAGACCAAAAAATAACCCTGAAAATTCAGGAATTACAGAGAAACATCAACCAAAAATAACCACGAAAAGTCTAGGATAATGGTAATAAGTTTGTCAAAAATAATCATTAAAATGTGGAATGACTCCACCAAATCCGAAATAACCTTGAACAACTGTGAAAACTCAGGGTTGCTCTAAACAAGATTAGAATTTCTTGAAAAGTCAGAAATGGGCATAGAAAAAGTTGTTAAATCTCTGAAGTCGAAATCCATTTTCCTTCATAAATTAAGACCACAGATTTTGTTTTGTGAAAATCTGGAGTCAGTAGAAAGTCAGGTCATAGAATCAGAGCCTTTGCTGCATTTTCACGCCTACCGTACGTAGTTTTTTCTGGTTCAATCGGACACTCAGATTCAGAACAAACCTGGAATAAAGTTCCTGTTGAGCAGCTGAGCCTGAATCTCTTTAACACCCATTAAATTTTCTATTTATGAAAGTTAGCATTGCCTGGAAGGAGAAAATTGAGGTAAAAACTGACAGATTATTTTGGAAAAAATAATCAGCAGAAATGGAAAGTAACCGTGATTATTTTTGTTAATGAGCTAAAAATTTTTTTTTTTTGTTTGAGAGTTTGATTGCATGTTATATATTGAAAAGAGTAACTCCACCCATAATATAACCCCACCCACTCTATAGCCCCACCCACTGTATAGCCCCGCCTACCACAATTTCAGGGATCGTTAATTCACCGGATGATGTGAATTTGACTGCAGGCATGTTGACGTTACAAACACATATGATCCGATGGTTTCCTGTTATAAACATGACACAGTGTTACATGTGTCAAAGTACACGTTTACATCATATTTATGTTTGGTTTCCATACAGTGAATTCTGCGGTCTGACATGTTTTTAATAATTCTACCTTTCATTAAATTTGTCTTTCATTTACCACCTAAAAGCTGCACTGTAAGAAAATCTTTTACTCAAAAGGACAACACGTTTTGTTTGATGAAAATTATTTTTTAAATTATTGTTTAATTGATTTTTTTCGAAATTCAAAAGCAAATCTCGATTTCCTCAAAATTCTCAGTAATTATTTTTTTTAACAAAGCCTTAAAAATGTGAGGAGAATTTTTTTTGAAGATGTTTATCCTTTAAAACAAAAAAAAAATCTGATTGATATGAAAAATTGATTTTCACAAGTCAAAACAATTTCCTGTTTTTTTAAAGCCTTTTTTTATTTCTTAGAATTTTCTAGAATTAACAAAAGAATCAGTAGCTTTTTTGAATCAACTATTTAGTTTAGTTATTTCTACAGTTTTGTTCCTCGTAGAGTTTAATTGTTTTCTATGTGAAAAAAATGTTTAGAAAAATATAGGATTTTTTTACAGTGTAATTCTTAAGGTGATGAAACCAAAATTAAATGAAAAGTAAATTTACAAAAATAACTCTGGAGGGTTTGCTGAGCGATGATTGGTGCACTTTGAAAGAGGAGCATGTCACTTTTAACACGTGAAGTTTATGGAGCAGCTTTCATCCAAAGCATACTGAACAATAACATGGGCCAATCATGTAAAACAGGCGGAGCTTATATGTTGGTATGACCAGTGATGACAATGATGAAGTCATCAGCACAGTCCTGCTGTGCATCCATCTTTATAATTGGTTTGTGAATGTTTCAATTATGATTGATTATATGTTTTTGGATGTGGGGCAAAAACTTTAAATTCAAACTCACCAAAATTATCAAATAACTCTTTTGTATTTATAGCCTGTAATACAAATGGGGCAATAGCTATCACTGATTATTTACTTTTTGTTGTTGGGTATTCCCCTCAAAATGTTTTTACCCTAAATTAATTAAATTCATGCACATTCCACATTATTCATAATATGAGATGGATGAAGGATGTTTTAAATTAAATTGTTAAGGGATTATTTAGATAAAAGCATCTAGAAAACTCAGTTTAGCCAGACATGACACCACAGAGACGTTACAAGTCGCCATAGTAACTTACAAAGAATCCCCTAATCCAGCGATATGATTGAATGTCGGCTGATGGGAGCAATGCTAATGTTCAACTACACTGCCCTGCTTCATTTAGACTACAGCACTGCCCTGAAACCCTGAATGCACCACACTAACTCACACCCTGAAAAAAAAAAAACATCATCCCTGCTTTTTTCCTGNGGGGGGGGGGGGGGACTTCTGCCACCTTCAAATATGTTTCCAGGTGTTAACAATAGACTCATAATCTCTGTTTCCATGGCTACAATTCTGTCCAAAAGCAAGATTTGTCAAAGTTAGATCCAATTTGTTGTAATGTTGGGAATCTTGAGCCAGGAACTATTTTGTTGTCCTGTAAAACTTTGTTTCATGGTAAACATGTAAGAGACTTCTGGACTACGATGTGGCATTTTATGTACATATAAATGACAAACGGTTTGTTTTGACCCAAACGAGGTGATAAAGATGATTTTTTGTTTTTTGTTTTTTTTGGAGTGTGAAACTTTTACACTTTTACTCATTCAGGTTCCCCAAAAATCACCTCAACCTGTTTTCACAACTATGCGGTTTGGTCCAATTTGGTCAGATTAGGATTCGACCCCCTTGGTACAGTTCAGGTCTGAACACAGGAATCACACCAAAGACCGCTGAGAGGAGGTGGTCTCAGTCTGGTACCAAACAAACTCTGGTGTGGTTTGTGTTCTGAACATGATCCACACTATTCCAAACCAACTACAGATCAACCAATCTTTTGATTAATCTAGAACTGGAAAGCGTTATGAGTTGTAAGCACTAAACTACAACTGTGGTAAATTTTAGGCTTGATGCAGGTTTAGCACTGACGTGTCTGAAACAGACATCCAGGTGTTCATGAATGTCGCATTTTCATGATGACTGAGGAGTTCCTCTTTAGCTTTGCCAGGATTCCCGCTTCTTGGTTTGTTCTTCTTTCACATATCAGTCAGATAAATTTCTCCACTTCATGTGTTAGGAATCTTCCTCTGACTCCACAGTGCAGTTGTTTCCTTCCAGGAAATGGCAGCCATTTGGCTTTATAATCCCTATAATCCCGGTGTTTATTATCATGGTGTTTAAATTTTTGATCCAAAGGTGATTTTTGGGAAATCCAGTTTGCTCCCATCAGCTGACTTCATCGCTCAGCCAGGAAGTGGCTTTATTTTCACAATAAAACACCTGAAACCTTATGATAAGATTTTTATAATTAGCTTATTGAGAAACATTTTATTTATTGTGAAATCACACCTCGTGATTTGATTGATTTTTGCATGTTGAGCTGAATGCATGCTGCTGATTCGCTGCTCTCTGCTGCCATTCAAACAGTGACTGACACGAGTGGACGGAGTCAGGGAGGTGAGGGGTTAGGAGGTTGTCATGTAGTTTTATTGGATTATTTTGTTGGTTAACTCTGCTACTTGGAGTCATTTTTGGAATTTTACTTTAAATAAATGTATCTGTTATTTGACTCCTAAAAAGCTGCACTGTTCAAAAAAAAAAAAAAAAAAAAAAAAAAACTAGAATGAAAAGTGAAGTTACAAAAATGACTTGAGAAAGTTAAATGTGGACAGAGGGAAATGAAGGAGCCAATCATAATCCAAGGTGTACTGCCTTTGAAGGTCTTCCAGCACTGGATGGATGGAGCACGGACCAATAGAAACGTATTTTACTGTCGTCTGGTGAACGTGCTCCCCTGTTTACACGTTACTGTAACATAAAGCCAAATGATTCAGCATGAATGTCCTTCTGTGTTATCTAATTCTAAAGACTGGTTCATTTCACGAACCAGTCTGCATTTCTGCCAATTTGTAGTGGAACCATTGTGTCGCCAATGGAATATTTTTGGTCAAAATGCTCCAAAAGTTTCCAAATTAGGGTTGTGAACCACAACAGAACCGGTCTGTGTTGGTGGAAATGCTCTATCACTGTCAGAAGGAAATCTGGGACGTAAAACCAGAGCTCATAGAATGGAAATGCTTTAAATTCTGTTTCATTATCTGAAGTCAAAGTCATAGACTTTACATGACGACACAAAATCTGGATATTTCTGACAAATATGTAAACAATAAAAATTTTCATGTTTGCAAAAAAGTTTGGCGTTACCCAAAGAAAATTTTACAGGTTAAGATATCAGAACATACTGTAAATAAACAAAACAAAACAAAAACAAAAAACAGACAATTCATGGAAAAGGAAAAACTGCAATAATGATTTTAGACTATAGAGGGCAAAATTTACCAACGCTGCATTCAGGTCGCATAAATAAATGTCAGACAAATTTATGTCATGTTGCTGTAAAACCACAAAGTGTTTACATGTCAGAAGTCATGACTTAAGAATAAAAAATACTGTTTTTAGTTTACATTTGAAGATAAAGTCCCTGAGTGTTCATAGTACTCAATAGCGCCCCCTAGGCCCTATGTTCCCCCTAATTTTTAAAAAATTATGTGAAAAAACATTTTTCAGTAAAGTCAGTCTATGTTTTAAGAATGAAAATAGAACTTGATATTTAGGCTCTCTTTGATATTACATGTGAATAAGTGTAGTTGTATTTTGCATGTAAATATTAAAGAAATAGTAATAATAAAATAAAAAATGTAGACTGTGAAAAATGACATCTGATCAGAGAACGGGGCCTTTTTAATAAAATCAGTATCTTGAGTTTTGAGTTTTAACTTAATATCAAAAGTTTTAGTTTACTGCCAAACTCTATTACATTTATTTTTATGCGTGGGCTCTAGTTTCATGAAATTTTAGTTCGAAATTAGCATTGATGCTAAAATTAGCACAAACTATATGTAGGACATGTTGGAAAGTTTTTTATGAAGTTTATATTTACAGTAAATCCAGTGAGACCTGAATGCAGCGTTAGCGGGTTGTGTTTGTTAGAATTAGAATTCATAGAAGAAAAGTCACTGTTAAAGTACTGTATGTGAGCTGTGTGGAACAGCAGGTCGACGGAGGAACAACAAAAACAAGTTTCTGCTTCTGAAGTCACAAACTTTATTATCAACAATAAAATATTTAAGGTTATTTTTGTTTGTTTCATTCACCAAAGTGATTTCAGTCAAAGAAAATGCCTCCTGTGAGTCTTTCTATATGGTCTAATTCTACAGAGTCCTCAGAATGAGGAGAAAGTCAGAGACATAGAACCAGAGCTCACAGAATTAAAACACTTTATATTCATTTTTCAAATTTTTGCTTTTCATTTATTTTGTTTAATATTTTCCTCTGAACAAGCTGCACTGTAAAAAAAAAAAACAAAACCAAAAAATCTTTTACAAGACAGGATGACAAATTTTACCTCATGAAATTGTGGAAATTTCTATCAAATTTGTCAAGTTTTTGACTAATTTCTTGGGAAAAAAGAAAAACAAAACCTCAGAGGGGCAAAAAATTAGCAAAACAAATTCTAGAACTTACCTAAGCTCAACTTAAAATTTTTAAAAATCTAGAAATTTGTAAGAAAAAACTTGATTTATTCCTGAAAATATTTTTTTTAAAATATTTATAGAAAGTTCTTCCTCTCTTGAATGTCAATTTTCAAGAATCAATCACTTTTTTTTTTTTTTTTTTTTNTTTTTTTTTTTTTTTTTGGCTAATTTCTAGATTTTTTTTTTTCTAGACTTTTAACACTTTTCAGTTAAGAGTTTGGGGAGGTGGATTTCCAGAATTTTCAAATTTTTTTTAGATTTTCTTTTGTTTTCTAGAAATTCACATTTAATTTGCTTTTCCTTTTGTTTTTCACAATGAATGTCTAATTTTTTCCTTCTGAGTTTTTAATTTTTAACTTTTTTTTTAAAGAAATCACAAACAGGTTTTTCAGAAGCGTCTGAATTTTCACGAGTCAAAATTTGCCAAACTAGTTTACAGTGCTGCTTTAAAAAATAAAAATAAATAACAAATTTGGTAAAAATTAAAACTATATAAATGACTTTCGTGTTTGAGTCGACCTGCTCTTTCCTTCCGTAACGCTTAATTAAAAAAAGAGGCCCAGCCTGTAGAGGGCGCTGTTGCATGGGGAAGCAACACTGCCTATGTGCAGCGTTGCGATCTGATGATGTCATTAGCCAGCGACAGAGGTGAATGATTTGTGTTTGCTGACGTTTGCACCTTTTTTCACTCATATTCACATAAACCTCATATATTAGAAATAATTCATTGCAAATACGCAGCAGGATGAAATATGAAAATAAAAAGAATGAAAGAAAAGTTTGTGTCTGTCTGTTTTTTAAAACCAGTCAATGTTAACGTGTTAGCATATGCTTGCGTTATATTAGCATGCTATGTTAGCAATAAAGCTAAAAGTACAGCTCAGGCTGAAGGGACTCAGTCATCACTTTGTGAGGTAGCTTGTCATTTACAAAAGTCTTTTGACCTGCTGGTAGCGTTAGATGCTGCGTTCAGGCCTTTCAGGATTTTTCTCTTATTCCTGAATCTGACACTCAGTGCAACACTTAAAAGCTCACAGATGATACACACACACTATCATTTTGCACTGACTCAGAGTGACTTGGAAACAAATCCGTGTGAACCTGAATACATCACGGTGACAAAGTCAGCAGTGAGGGAAGTGAATGCACCACAAGTCTCAAAAAGACAACTGGTGTGTGTGTGTGTGTCATCATGTGTTTGCTCTGTGCGCCACCTGCTGGACATCACAAATGTTACCTTCAGTGGTGTGAAAATGTAAAGTCCTGAGGGTGGTGCTAGAGGACAGAGTGTGGGTGGGATCAATAAGGTCAAAGGTTAGATCTTTCAATGTGAGCCTATCACGGAGATTTAGAAAGTCATCAGATTTTAAAGACATTAGGCTCGTTTGAGATGAGCCAGACCTGCGCAGAATCGATCACCGCCGATCGGTGCACAATGCGTGCCGGTTTGATTTCTGTCCGACTTGATCCCGACTTGCTCTGACATCAGTCAAACATAGCAACGATAACCTCGTGAGATCAAGGTGGCTGCAGACTTTGGAGCTAGGCAGTTGCTCTCCACCGACTGCACGGCCTCAAGGTATGATGGGAAATGTCTGGTTCTCACCTGATCTAACAGCTGATTAGTTTAGATGTTGGCACAATAATATGACGTTTTATAGAAACTTTTCATATTTTTGAGTTGGAGAGATTCTGTTTGTTGTTTTCTTGCTATTTGTATATCTTATACAAAGATATACAAATTGTATAATTTGTATATCTTACACAATTTGTATAATTTATGATGAAAGAATACAAAACAAAAAAAAAAGAGTTGGACAGATTCTGATTTTATTTGTCTGATTTTGAAGGTTTATTCTGTTAACAGAATACATGGTGATGGCAACTTTTTCCAGCCAGAGAGGCAGAAAGTATTTATTTCCAAAATTCCAGATAACAGACCTTAAATACTTTTAAATAGTGTGATGAGACATAAATTCCTTTGGTAACAAGAGAGATTTTATTGTTATTAGAATAACATTTTGCAAAGAACTGAGTATAATTACATCTAGAATGTCAGTGAATGAAAACCAATTATTGTAGCTTATGTAGAGGTGAGAACATTTTGGCTATTGATCAGACTGAACATGACGTGAATGTTCTACGTGGGTTTAGAGGCTGTCATGAATAACACAGTATGTAAACATGACAAATGAATACCCTAAGGTCTACAGTAGGTCTATCACACAACATAATAATTGGATGACTAAGTTGGATGGATTACTATTACAATATCTTAGTAACTAAGACTTTCTATGCAACAATGCTTTATACATTTATTTTAAGTGTCCTGTGTTATCAAAATTTAGATCTTACCTAAATTTTCAAGAATCCCAAGAGCTATGCTATCCCTTCTCATACTTTTAAACCAAAAATTTACAAAAAGCTGTGAAAATTAGTTCAGAATTTAAATTTCATCAGCAACCAAAAACGCAAACGCGGTATCTTCAGCCACCGTCCGCACCGTTCGTATGTGACCCGTGAACAACGGGTAGCAGACTGCGTCCGACCTGACAGCGACTCTTAGCTCCTCCCCCTGCCGCCTGCTCTCCTGTGTTTTCCTGGCGAGGCGCAGTTCATCTCAAACGAGCCTACTTTATTTTAATTTTATTTATTTTAAAATCCACGTGCTGAGTGACTCTCATTTTATCTGTAATTACCGAATGATGACACTAGAGGAAGATATTGGAGCAGAAATTGAAAAAGTCTATCTATCTATCTATCTATCTATCTATCTATCTATCTCGGCCTGCCTGTCTCCCACCCTCTCTCTCTCTCTCTGTGCCGCTCTGTCTATCTGTAGTATTTCATACTGGTACGTGTAGCTCTAATGGTACTTTTGTATTAATGATTACTAATTAGCATAATTAGAATTAGTTGTTGCAGCAGCTACATATAGTCGTGTATTGGCAGTAAATTAGCATTAGCTAGTATTAGCTATAGTAGTATTAATAGTCGAAGTATTAGAAGTAGTGGTACTTATAGCAGCTTAAACATAACAGTAGTAAAAATAGTGTAGTTTGTTTCATGTAATCTTGTAGTATAAATCAGAGTACTGTAAGGGTACTCCGTTTTGTACTTTGTATTTGTGTGTTTGTACTTTCATGAAATAGATGATTCAGCTTGGTGTTATGTAATGGAAGGTGTGCAACCCCGTGTGTGTGTGTGTGTGTGTCTTGAAGGAGGAGCGTAAACCGGAATACAGATGAACTTCTACTTCCTACAACCACAGTCAGATAAGTACATGATAAGTTATTTGTTATCTTCTGCGTGTTTTCTGTCTTTATCTTCCGGGATTTACGCACACTTTTACGCACGCGGAGCTTCTTTTTTCCGATCCGCCCGCCCAGTGTCAAACTTAAGAACGGAACCCATCCTCAGCGTCGTCATTAAATCGGTGATCCATCGTATCGATCAGGAAGATCATGGGAACATTTGTGGCACTTTAGCTAATTCGGGCTCATTCATCACGCGGACAGACCACGCGTCTCTGCAGCTCATCTTGGATGATTTCCCGGGAACCGGCTCGGCGAGCCGTCGTTACTTTCGGAGAATTACGGTAGTGAAGAGTAACCGTAATCAGCAGAGACCCGCTCCTCCCGGTGTATGCTTGTTATGCTGGTCTGAGTCAGCAGCGGGAGTCTGTCAGCCGATCCCACACACACACACACACACGCGCGCGCACACAGTGAAGACCCGGGGACACCCATCCTGATCTGCTCCACCCGCCCGGTNCACGCGCGCGCACACAGTGAAGACCCGGGGACACCCATCCTGATCTGCTCCACCCGCCCGGTTCATCCTGACCGGACAGGCACCGAGCACACCGCCCGGGACATGTGAGTAAACCTGCTGTGTTTTATTTCACTTTTAATGATTTTTTTAACGGAGCCTGTAACTTTATCGTGTTTCTTCTGGAGTCATGAATGTTTTACAGTAAATGAAGATATTTATATTCATTTGAATTATTTGTGAATAAAAGCATCAAACCAAACGGTTAACGGGTTACCTGAGCGGGCAGCACCGTTTACGTTTATCCGAGTTTGTCTGTTGCAGAGTGAAAACCATCATAAAGGAGGGATTTTATGGTGCTTTTGCTGTATTACTTCTATGTCGAATTTATTATAAGACCCCGAGGATTTGAAAAATATCTTAACATTTATTAGACACTGGAAGTAATCAAAGAAATATGACACATTAAATCGGAGTTTGGCGTTATTCACGGTAGAAAGGCGCATCCAGTGTGATCAATGTAGATTAATGTGTCTGATCTGATTTTATTGATCAGTTTTTATTGTTAATTAGACAAAAATCACGTATTACAGCTCATTATATTACCGCTCATTGACACATAATTTTCCTTAAAGTATTTGGATGTTTAAGTCTTATAAAATATTTGCTATGTACATAACAATAAAAATGCTAGCTAATCTAACAACTTCACCCAGTGAAACCATAGCGTTTATATAAAACTACAATTAATACATTATCTTAAAAGATCATATTACTTAACTAAATGCCTGGATTCTGAAATATAACACAGCTGCGTAGTTCTGATGAACTCTGAGTGAATTTCATTTCATTTATTAGTGTATTTATCAGGGACATGATCGATCAACAGTAGAATAATAAACTGGAAAAGAGCAGAGTTAGCCCAAAAAGGCTAATTTTCATCTGCAGTCCCTGGTCAGATGTTTAAAAAAGCACCCGAAAATCTGATAAAACAACATTAGTACATAGCTTTAAAATACCGGTTTGAATTAAATTAAAGTTAAATGTGTGAAACTAAAATAATTGATGAACAAATAAAAATGAACATAAACATCATCCGATCAGCACCTGACGACCTCGATTCATTTTTAACAAACATTAATCTCAATGTCTTAAATGTATGATTTCTAGAGAGAGAGAGAGAGAGAGAGAGAGTCTGCTACGCTGGTCACTGCAGGCTCTTATTGATTCTGATAATCAGATTATTGTGAATTAGTTTGGAGATGCTGCAGCTCAGCAGAAGCACAATACAGAGTCTTCATCATTATGTTTGCCATCATCTTCCTCTCTCTATATAAGTAAATATAATTCTATCTATCTCTATCTATCTATCTATCTATCTATCTATCTATCTATCTATTATAGATCTATTATCCATTATATTTAGTTATATAGAGAGGATAATGATGGTGAATCAGTATGATTGTTTTTCTTTATCTAATAACTTTTTTATACCACATATGCATGCGTGCACACACATACACACACACACACACACACACACATGCAGCACTTAGTCCATCGTTTAGGCAGATTATTCATCACTGAGATGAGAGGATGTTTATCAGTTTCATCTCTGTGATGCAGCACATGTTTAGCCTAGCTTAGCACAAAGACTGGAAGCAGATGGAAACTGCTAGCATCACTCGTTCAAAAATGAAAAAAATTACATGCTGTATCTTGTTTATTGAACTACGTCTTATCT
Source organism: Lucifuga dentata (assembly GCA_014773175.1). Taxonomy (NCBI): domain Eukaryota; kingdom Metazoa; phylum Chordata; class Actinopteri; order Ophidiiformes; family Bythitidae; genus Lucifuga; species Lucifuga dentata. The sequence continues at coordinate 13,448 of VXCM01001784.1, forward strand.
GTAACTGCACAAAGTTACATTACAGTAACCTGTCACGACACGGATGAGATCATGGTTCTGCAAACAGAGAACATTCTGGTTCAACACACAACAAATATGTTGGTGGAAAACCTGAACCAGGCTGGGGAGACATGGAGGCTAGCTGTTTGAGTTAAGCTGTGTCCACACCAGCCAACATGTCATGTCAGCCAACAGTCCCACTCCACTGACATTCTGTTCTGTGCTTCATCCACATTTTACACACACACACACTAATAACCACGCGTCTCTCCGTCCTCATTTTGGGTTTGTAGAGAGAGAGAGAGAGAGTNACACACACTAATAACCACGCGTCTCTCCGTCCTCATTTTGGGTTTGTAGAGAGAGAGAGAGAGAGTGCCATGGCTGCTCTACAGCACATCTCAGACACACACTCACACAGAACTCAAAACTACAAAAACTGCAAAAGTCTTCTGTGTGTTTACTGAAGTGTTTAATATCGTTTACCAGACGTAATGATAGCCCCCACTGAGCATGCTCAGTGACGTCTGCTTCTCACTGCAGTTCTGTTAGACATGGAGAATTTATGCTGTTAACTGATGGATTGTTTCAGAATGATCTGTGTGTCATCCTAATGAAGAAATAACACGTAACATACAACACGCTGTTGAGTTCGTGACTGCTGCTGATAACAAAAACACAAATTTATGCAATTTCCTTTTAAGAGATACACACTTGTTGCAATTTTTACAAACTTGGTTTTCCTGTTCTCTTTGTTGTTCAGTCTCTCTCCCTCTCTCTCTCTTGCTCTGTCTCCCCCCCCCCCCCCCNCCCCCCCCCGTCATAAATCCATGCAGCAGCGATGTTAAATCAGTGGGGGCTGAGTTAATATGGGTGTTATGGGAGATGAGATGGATGAATGATAATGACCTTCACCTCTCTTTACGTCCCTCTCTCACTAATTTTTCTCTCTTCTCCAATGAATTCAGTTGAATTTATTTTTAGGTGACTTTTTAAATGAATTTGATCAACCTTTATGATATTTTTTTCTGTTGTTTTTGCTGTACAGCAACACACAGTGATGTGAATGTCTTTCACTTTCTGCAGGGCATTCTCCTTCTCCATCCTCCTCTTCCTCTCCATTGTGTTGGGCAGGGCCATGCTGGTTGTCAGTCAGTCCAGTGACCAGTCAGGTAGGTGACAGCTGTGACAGCCGGGCTGTGATTGGTGCTTATTAGCAGACACGCTCCGTTACACCAGTAAACCCAGAATAAAGGCTGAATGACACTGTTAACTCTGAGCTTTAGCGTTAGTTCTGACCTTTAGCATTAGTTCAGAGTGTTGCTCTGACCTTTAGCATTAGTTCAGAGCTTTAGCATTGTACTGGGCTTTAACATTAGTTCAGAGCTTTATTTTAGTTCTGAGCTTTCGCGTTAGTTTAGAGCTTTTATCGTTAGTTCTGCGCTTTAGCGTTCATTCAGAGCTTTTATCGTTAGTTCTTAGCTTTAGCATTAGTTCAGAACTTTAACGTTAGTTCTGAGCTTCTGCGTTAGTTTAGAGCTTTTATTCTTAGCTTTAGCGTTAGTTCAGAACTTTAACGTTAGTTCTGAGCTTCTGCGTTAGTTTAGAGCTTTTATTCTTAGCTTTAGCATTAGTTCTCAGCTTTAGCGTTCATTCATAGCTTTAACAGTACTTCAGAGCTGTAGCGTTAGTTCAGAGCTGTAGCGTTAGTTCAGAGCTTTAGCGTTAGTTCAGAGCTTTAGTGTTGTACTGAGCTTTAGCATTAGTTCAGAGCTTTAGCGTTGTTCTGAGCTTTAGCATTAGTTCAGAACTTTAGCGTTGTTCTGAGCTTTAGCATTAGTTCAGAGCTTTAGTGCTGTACTGGGCTTTAAAATTATTCAGAGGTTAATGTTAGTTCTGAGCTTTAGCATTAGTTTAGAGCTTTTATTCTTAGCTTTAGCATTAGTTCTCAGCTTTAGCATTCATTCATAGCTTTAACAGTACTTCAGAGCTGTAGCGTTGGTTCAGAGCTTTAACAGTAGTTCATTGTCCTTTCAAGAGAGGAAAACTGTAGCCATTTATACATAAAATGTTTATATATATTAGAATTTCAAGCTGAGGTGTGACTGAGTTTTTGGGTGGATTTCGTGTAAACATCAGTCAGTCCCACACTATTACCATCAGTGTGTTTTCAGGTTCACACTTCATACCACACCAGCAGCGATTATAGATAAAACATGCTGAGGTTCATCTTTCTTTTAACCTTTATCACACTGTCATTATGGGAACTAGAGCCTCATCTGACAATTTTCTTTTTTTTTTTTTTTNTTTTTTTTTTTTTTGGTCAAATATTAATAGTTTTCAATTGTTTTGAATTTATTTTTTTTTATTTCTTCTAAATAAGTGTTAGAATTGTTTAGTCTGTAAAATGACAAAAATAGTGATGAGCTAGCAACCACCTTAGCAACACCATACTACCTGCCCTTAACACCATAGCAACTGCCCTATCATTTGCCCAGAACACCCTAGTAACCCCCTAAAAACTACAGCAACTGTCCTAGGAAATACCCAGAACTCCATACTAACCACCCATAGCAGCTGCCCTACCAACCACCAAGAACACCATGCCAACCACCCTTGCAACTACTCAGGTAACTGCTCCTAACAGCGTAGCAACGCCCTAGCAATGAATCCAGACATTTTCCAAATAAAGGGGAAGAGATTTGTTTGTCAGTTGGTTCACAGGTGGTAACTGCTCAGAGTTTCACACTGTCACTAATCTTAGATCAAAGATTTTTGACAGAGTACAGAAGAAAATTTATGTGTCCATCAGGAAATATAGTCCCAGGAGAAGACGGCTTTTACTGAGAAATTAAAATGACCGTTAGCAGGTGAAACATTGAATTTTAAGGTGGGTGTATCACCTCAACATTTGATTTTGAAAGATTAGGAGATTTGAAAAAGTATCACGAAAACTAAAATACAGTTGAATGTTTTGGAAAATGGTTGGCAGTAAGATAATGTGTATGCCAGTAGTATTTCTTGGGCTCAAACATGCAAATCCACTATTATGGTCTTTTAAGCTACCGCACAGAAACCTAATCAGAGTAGAAAGTAGTAGAATGTCCCTGGAGACAGATGGACTTTATCAGTGCAGAGATTTTTCTCTGGGGAAACAGAGGATAAAGGATTTAAATTGGTCCGAGTTGTGAAAGGCTCTCAGGTCGGTTTTACTTCAGAGCTCCTTAGTGAACCAGGTGCAACTCTGCAAGATGTGAGGTTAATTAAAAAAAAAAAAAACATGCACTCACCTCCTGGGACGTGAGAATGAACTGTCCGCAGAGAGGACGGTTATTTGTAATGCTGTCCGAGAGGGGGGGGGGACAGTGGAAGGGTGGGGAGGAGGAGGGATGAATGTAAATAGAGGAGAGATGGATGAAGGTGAGGGTACGAGGTAAATGAAACACAAATCTGTGGGGAAACAGGGACAGGAAATTAGAATGAAAACAATACTCAAACAGGAAGAAACTGGTCAAAACCGCTCAAGTTAGTTAACTAGTTTATCCAAATAACCACAGACGAATCCTCCATCCGTTTTATTTGTTTTACCTCTAGTGACGGCTCCATTCCTGCAGGATCACAGTTTGACTCCGCCCACTGAAGACACAGCTACTGATCATTTTAATTAATCTGCCAAAACATGGCAAAATAAGCAAAAAGTAAAAGCCTCCTTTACATTAAAAGCTCTCCAGCTGCTTCAAAGGATAATCTCTCCAGTTCATAAAGGCTGTGCCGCTACTTAAGACAGTAAATGCCAATGCCATCCTGCTCTTCCACAATAAAACCCTCCAGCAATTGTTTTATTGATCATATTTCCATCACAATAAGTGACAAATTTATTGCATCTTGCATAGTTTCCTAAATCACGCTGTCCTGATTAAAGCTTGAATCTGCATGATAATATGATAGTGTTAGTGTGGGGATGGATGAATGGGTGGATGGATTGATGGGCTGATAGGTGGAAGGATGGGTTGATGGATGGATGGTGGATAGATGGGGTTGCAGGTATTAGTGTGGATGGATGGAGAGTGGAGGAGGAGGAGGAGGAGGAGGAGGAGGATGGATAGATGAAGGAACAGATTTTAATAGAAAGACTAATACTCTGGCTTGGAAAACCTGACAGGTCAATTACCAGTACACACATACACACACACTGTACAGTAGGTGTACAGAGCCTCCATTAATTCAATGTTCAGGATCCTCAGATGCAGNACACACACACTGTACAGTAGGTGTACAGAGCCTCCATTAATTCAATGTTCAGGATCCTCAGATGCAGTGAGGCTGAAACATTTGCTCCTGGTATCCTGCAGGGTGGAGGATCTGGACTGGATTTGGGATTTGAAAAGATCATATAAAATAGCCTTATCAAATCCAAATAGTACAGATCCATTTCCTGGTTAAAATTGTGTTTTTATTCCACTCAGTGCATAACAAAATAGCTTGTAATTGTGTTTGGATTTTGATAGGGTTTTATTCAATTTAACTACAGTATGAATTGGCTTTTTTGTTAGTTTTACATCTTTGTACTCTGATAATATTGATTTTAAGCTAAAAGTCCACCTGATCTTTTAAAAAAAAAAAAAAAAAAAGGAGTTAAAAGAATCGGGAAGGAATTTGTTGAGTTAATCAATCTGGGAATTTTACCAGGATTGAACTGGATCCAAATTGGAACCCAGACTCACTCTGGACTCCACACATCTTGAGGCTTGGGTTTAGGGATTGTGATGAGGTTTCAGGGGATCCTAAGTAGTTTTCTGTGGGTCTTGAGGTTTCAAAGGATTTTGAGAAGAATTTGTGAAAATATATTATGTCTTTTAAAATATTGTGAAACATGAGACAGTTTTGCAACTCCTGTCTGAAATCAAGAACTGCAGACTTTTCACGTGGGTCTGAGTGGGATCAGATCTGGTTTGTGGTCTGATGTGGTCTGTTGGGAATCCCTGGAGGAGTCTTTATCCTCCTTCTAATGAATTTGCCCATTATAAATGAGTTCCTAAGCTCTGAAGCTGTGATGTCTTTAAAAAGGAGCTTCTTTGATTCATTGATTGATTGATTGGCTTTGAGCTGGGGATGAAATGATAACGCAAACAATTGATTAGCCTGTGGCAGAAATGAATGGATGGATTTTGGTAATCATTAGTGATCTAAGTTCTGTATTGATTGCAGTTACTCTTGTCAAGTAATTCCATTTTTGACGTTGGTCAGAATAAATAAGCACTTTTAAGACTTTGGTCTTGGCTCAGTTGTGATGGTTTTTAGCCACTATTTTTACAATTATAAGCTAAATGTTTAATCAGTTGAGCAATAATAGATAAATAATAGATTAATCAATAATAAAAATGATCAGACTTTTGATAAAGTGCACTGCTGTCAAAGTTTCAGAAAGGTAGTTTTCCCAAACCCATGGTTTAGGTAGCTCATAGCTAAAGTACAAATAACTAGCTTTGTTTTTACACTGTGCACTATTATTTTGGCGATGTTTCTATTTTAGAACAATCTAGGCAGTTTTTCATTGGTTTTGGTGTTTGTATAATATTTGTACGATAAATATAATCTTTAAGAGTAGACATTGTCTGCTTTCATAAAGGCAGAGGTGCAGTGGTGCTAATGAAAGCAGCGAGATTGTTTATTGTCAGATAAAGTCCAGCGTTCAGAGTTTGGGTGATGGATCCAGAGTTTTAATGGAGTGGCTTTTAATGAGCTTTAATCCATTAATGAGATGGAAATGTAATAACATCGTTCATTTTAACAAGGACGCTTAACAAGCTCATCCACTAAGCTCTGTTTGATTCACAGATAAAAACTCTGAATCAGTGCAGGACCCACAGGCTGGCACACAGCCCAGTGTGTGTGTGTGTGTGTGTGTGTGTGTGTGTGTGTGTGTGGGTGTGGGGAATCATTTTCTTACAGTAGCTGATGTTTTATGTTTTTGGCTGCTAGCAGCTTTAATCTCTCATTCTGACAAGTCTGAAATACCTCAGCAGCTACTGGATGACATTTGGTGGGAGGATGGGTTAGGATGAATCCTATTGACTTTGGTCATTTGCTTGCTTTTCAACTAACACCAACAGGTAAAAATTTACACTTGTCTAACACCTTAGTTCATGACACAGTACCTTTAAAGCTAAGGAGGACCAAATACTAGGGATGGCAATTTCAACACGGAAGTTAGAACGGTTTTGAAATGCCCTGACATGCCCTGTTTCAATACGTGTTCCAACTACTGTTTCGAAACTTCTCGCGCCGACATCACGTGACGTCTCACACAGACGTCACATGACTGTGTACGAAGCATGGCAAAACGCCACCACACACGCACCACCATTTTTCTTCAGTGAATCATGGGAAAAGGATTTATTGAAAAATGATAGAACAATTGGCACAAATTAAAATGCAGACATAATCATCATCTTACAAGTATAATAAACAAAAATTGTTGTCAATTGCCATGAGATAGATGTGATAAGATAAATATTTATGTCATAAGGTCAATAAACCATCAGCACAAAGTGTGCATCCCTTTGGTCACATGTATAATACAAGGCCTCAATTAATAATTTATGGTTTGATTGTATCTGCATGAAAACTTCAGGTTTTGGAACAGGAGGTGTTCAACTGCTGCAATTACAACACCTGCCAGTAGATGCCAACACTGAGCGAGACGTTTTGAAACAATATAGCTATATCTGTCGAGATTTTCAAAGCCTTGAAATTGCCATCCCTACCAAATACCCATCATCCTCAGCTGTAGCTTAATGCTTAAGCCAGTATGCTAACATGCTTGCTGACATGCTAGCGGTAGCATATTATGTAAGTACTGATAAGCTGACATGATCAGTGTACACAATAAATGTTAACATGCTAACATGCTAAATGTTACTTACTAAACATGAGTATGTTAATGCAGCAACTGTAGGTATATTAGCATGCTAATGGCAACATTATGCATAAAGCTCAGCTGTCCTCTGTCTGGTGTAACACTTGGGGTAAAATGTAAAAATTTTGCCCCACTTGTGGTAAGATATAAACATAATTTACAGAAGTAGTTAATACATCTTTCATGGTTGGATTCAGCACTTCTAGGACTATAAACATACACATTATGAACAATTTGTATGTAGCATTTTGGAGTAATTAATTTCCAAAGTCCCTTGTGCAGACGTGATTGGAAAATTTCTCATTTTTGATCAGCCCTGAAAATTTAAGTAGCAAAATTATATCTCCATGTTTTTGTCTGTCAAACAATTTTGTGGTGTGTAAAGGAGCATATAGTCTCACAGTTGTTTTTTTCTCAGAAGTTAAAATATACTGAACTAATTTGTCCTCTCTCTCTCTCTCTCTCAGAGCACATGTGTTATGACTGGGGGGAGTCGAGCAAGGGAGCAGTCAGGATTTTGGAGGGGGATGTCGGTTGGCTTTCCTGTCCTCTTTTCTCTCATCCTTCTGTCTATAACTATTCGTCCACTCAGAGTGCAGGACACAACCTCTTCTGGTACCGCTTACCTGTGGGTCACGACCTGGAACAGCCAATCGAAAACAGGTACACCAGCATTTACATGCAGCCAGACGGGGAGTGAGCTGAACTTTTAATAACTTTATCTGATTATTAACGTGCAATCAAACCTACTGATTTTGGATTGTGACTAGCCCCAAGGGACTCAGATGGTGTTGTTTCTGATGTTTCATCCTAGAGTCCCTGCGGTAAGGTTTATATTAAACAAATGTCTTGACCAGGTGGTGGTGCTGTAGCTTTTCTTCCTTGGATGGTGAAGCAAGCGTCCAAGAAAAACCGTAGTTTTCCCCAAAACCCTGACTGCAAAGATTAGCTTTAAAGCTAGCACACTGCTGACAACATTATACTTCACATGCAGAGAGCCTTTCAGAATAAAATCCCCCAGCATGGGAGGTTGTCCAAATTCATAAATCCTTCATCAGGACATTTGACGGATAGGAATTTACTATTTCTTGTCAATGGGAATCTGAAAAGTTACATGAGAAACAACGCCATCTACAGTCCATTTGGGTTAGGCTGTGACAGCGTTTAACTCACCAAATGAAACACTTTAAGAGTAACTGAATGATAAAGTGCAGCTTAAGAATTTCCTTTCCAAAGTGGATATATGGCAGTTTGGAACAGAGGACCTTAATTGGTTAGGACATTAAATTTGTTCTAATGTAATTCTAATTGAATCTTATCTAATTTAGTTTCATTGAGTCTAATCAACTTTTCCTCTGCAGCCTGCGACTCAGCAAAGACAGAGAGAGACTGTGGCTGCAGCCAGCGACTGTTGAGGACAGTGGACACTACATCTGTATGCTACGGTAAGAACAGAGAGACAAAGTCTGTATGCTATGGTAAGAACAGAAAGAAGACCAAATACAAGGCTTAATTGATAAGTAGTGAGCCTATCACAGAAAGCTTCCAACTCCACAAGCTTCTGCCAGTGACTGGGGGGAGGAGAGTGTAGGGGGTTATCCAAACAATCCTCCGCAGCTGATATGATGTCATCACCTCAGAGTAAACATGTTTTTTAGCCTTACATGCAGTTTGGCCAACGTGGCCAGATGAGTGATCAAATTTGAGTATCCCAATCTCAGTCTAACTAAACGTCCCAGCTGAGCAGCAGCAGACCTTGAAGCCACTCAGAGTCAGTTTAGCTGATTAAATGTGCAGCAGCCTATAGTCTGGATAGAAGCTGAGAGCAGAGCCTGAAGGAGCATGCCTGGAACACAACAGAGCTCATAACTTATCAGTCAACACTCGCTCATGGTCTCAGATCTGTGCAATTTAAGATGTTTTCACACCTGTGTAATTTAGTTCAGGGAAGAGGCCCAGACATGATATTCCACCAGCTCCTCAGACATTCCCAACATATCCTGGCATTAATGTTTACCTCCTTCAAAATAAAAGCTTCCAGTTAGCTGAGAGCAGAAATTCCCACAAAATCAATCTGCACTGCAGGGTTTTATGTTAATGAATACATGAATAACAATACACACACACAGAGTCAGTGTTTTATGATTTATGATGGTTGCGATCAGTGTTCAGGTTGTAGTTATACCGCAGTAAGTGACAGTTTAAAGATAAACGGATCAGCAGTTTCTGCCACTGTCATCTAGATTTCTCTTCCTGTTGGTGACATGTTTCAGCCTTCTTCCTGTCTGGTTATCAGCCCATCAGAGCTGTTTTTCTCAGAAACACACACACATACACACTTTTTCTCTCTCTCTGGTCTGCATGGTGAGATGTTTGTATCTAATCGTAACCCTCTGAGGGGAAATAACAGCTTGTACAGATATAAAACAAATTCTAAAGAAACACATGGACATTTATATGCTTTATGAGGATCGCAGCCCATCTGCTAATGTATATTAGAAGCTTTACTTTATGATGTTTGCCGTAGCAGCTGCTGTAGTGCCAGGTTCACTTCTGAATTTAATACAACTCTGATTTCCTGGCTCTCCATAGCAATAGCCGCTGAGGATCATGGGTATTGTCGTGCTAGAGCCATTCACCATCTCATAACAACAACTCTTGTCTCCTAGCAACAAATCGTCCTGCAGTAAGATTGCTATGCGTCTGGAGGTGTTGTCTCATGACAAAGTGTCAGGACATGGCTGTGAGCCTGTGGTCGCCACAGCACCCAGTCAGGTGATCATCCCTATACAGGAGGGGAAGATGCTAGACTGTCCGGACCTGCAGGATGTTGCCAAGATGGCCGATGGCGAACTGACTGTCACCTGGTACCATGTGAGAAAACAAAACTCAGTCATTCATCAGCCCATCCATCCATCAGTCTGTCTGGACATGCTGTATCTCTCTCTGTTTCTGTATCTCTCTCTCTCTCTCTCTCTCTCTCTCTCTCTCTCTGTCTGTCTGTCTGTCTGTCNCTCTCTCTCTCTCTCTCTCTCTCTCTCTCTCTCTGTCTGTCTGTCTGTCTGTCTGTCTGTCTGTCTGCCTGTCTCTCTCTCTCTCTCCCTCAGGGCTGTAGTAACCATACATCCTGGAGCAATAACAGACAGAAGAAAGGTTTCAGTCTGCAGGTTCATGTCATGTTGGATCATTATCAGGGTATGTATTTCTGTACGGTTCAGTACCAGAGGAGAGGAAGACAGCTGAACTTCAGCAGGAAAATCAACGTCACCGCCGTCTGTAAGACCCTCACCCTCGTCACACTGCTGTTAATGTGATCACAGAAACCAAACCACTGAGCTTTTCATGGTTATCTTTTGGTTTTCAGATCCATCCTCTCTACCCAAAGATCCCGTCATCCTCCACCCAACCAAGGACCAGGTCTTCAGTGTCAAACTAGGTAGGCTGCTGCTGTAACTGAGAAGCAAAGAAAACATCCAAATGTTTTCAAGGAATGAGGTCAGGATCTGGGACCAGACAGAATATTATATGTTCTAAAAAATAACTTCTGATGGAGATCTTCACACTCATTGTATAAACAACCAACAAGGCCTCAAATGTCCAGATTTTCTCAAAGCAAAAATGTTGTCCTCTCTAGTAAAGTATTTACATTTTTCTGATTGTTTCCACAGCAATGTGGTTTGGTCTGTTTCAGTCAGTCTGGGGTTCATTTGTGAAGGTCTGAACACAACAATCACACCAAGCTAAAACAGCCAAACTCAGACCTTTTTTTAAAATTATTGTTTTATTTGAAACTTTATGCTTACAAATGCAGAACAAATGAAAAATCTCCCAAATCCAGAATAATAAAGGAGATCTGTAGTGAAATAGGTAAAGAAGTTCTAGACTGAGACCGTTTTGAGGAGGTGGTCTCAGTCCGGTTCCAAGCAAACACTGGAGCGGTTTCTTTACAGTCTGAACATGATCCACACGACTTCCAAACACCTACAGATCAATCTACTGATCGATTGATTGATTAGAAGCAGGTGTGTGTGGTTAACATTAAATAAACTCCACCTTTGATTATCTGTGAAAAGGTGGTAACACATCAATCATAGCTAACACATGTTCAGATGAACATGTTGAAGGTTAGCGTATGGTTGTATGTTCTCAGTATGAGCATCATTCTCCTGTTCAGCATCTGAAGGCAGCACGTCTTCTTCACATCGTGTGAAACAAGGTGTAGTTTTCCACATGTTGTCTTGTGTTGAGGTCAAATTCAGCTTTATAGTTTTCTTGGTGTGTTACAGTGAATTAGTGAGACACACCAGCACGTCTCATTTCTGTCTTCACTAATTGACTGGTGGCGTTCCGTGCTTTGTTTTCAATCAGTAACACATTAGCATGGTCAACATAGTGAGAGGTTCTGCTCTAACACTCCATCAACCTGACAAACACGTCCTTCACCAGCAACCTCCGACTGTCATCTGCACTGATCGATGTGTCTCCAGGCTCAGACACTGGACAAACCTCCATACGTCCCCAGAACACAGACAACTGAGGACAGCCTATGTTAGATCTGAAGGGGAAAAAGAAATAAACCAGAGTCAGACTGAACCCAGATATCACTAAATTACTCAACATGTAGATCATAACATCCTTGCTTTTGTCTTACCTGCAGCGTCAGCCTGAGAAATGAATCTGGTGCGACAGTGATGAAGAGGCTCTGCTTCCTCTGCCAACAAACTTATTTTAAATCGGTTTTCCTGAGTAGCTCGGACGAGGATGAATTCTACATTCCCAAAGTTAATCGTCTGTAGAATATTAGTGGAGGCTGCTGGAAGCTCGTGCCATAAAACAGAACAAGCCGTTAACTGCATATACAGACATAAACCTCACATAAAGAAACACACACACACACACACACACACACACACACAAGGTGAAACCATCACAGTGCGGTGTTAATGCAGATGTATCTGCTGAGGAAAATGAGGAGTCAGTGAAAAGCAGGATCACTGCCAACTACCACTGTACAGCCTGTGTATAAACTGATAAATATATAAAGGGAATATATTTTAGAATAACTAATGTGAGCATTTTTATGCACTCCTGTAAAAAGTGGAATTAGGTGGAATTTAATCATTTTTAAAAGATTGCCAGAAAGATAAGATAAAAATGAGGTTTAATAACTTTCCTCAGGCAGTTCCGGCAAGAAAGTCACATTCAGTTTATGGTGTAAATGCAGGAATCAATAGAATGTACACTAATGCTGCAATTGTTGAACGCTGATCTGGGAAGCTATAACTCAGAATTATGTCATTTATGACCGCCAGGCTTTCAAGCTATACAAAGTGGAGACAACATGGATACTTTGTGCTGTGGGACAACAAAAGAAGCTACGTTTGACTGTTTATGAGCTATTTTCCTTTTCATAACAGCTCCTGTCAATGTTCTATGTTTAACCTGTTACTGTGTCTGTATGGTGACTGATTTAAAGAAAATTATTCTAAACATTCAATTATAGAGAAATTACTATTTAAGCTATAAGTAGCCATATTGAAATGATGTCAATACTGAACATGGGGTTGAGGAAACTTGGCTGACTTTCCGAATGAAAACTCCAAGTTGAGGAGGCATTTTTACCTCCACCAAGGAGATCATATGATCCACAGCATTTCTTTGTTTTGTTTGTTTGTTAGCAGGATATCTTGAAAAGTTATGGATGGAGATTTGGATGAAATTTGGAGGACAGATAGAAAATATCAAGAGGAAGAAGTAATTAAATTTTGGAGATGATCTGGATCATATTCTGGATCCAGGATCCGGAATTTTTAAGCCAATCAATGCTAATAGACTGATTTCAATTAAATTTAGCATGGTGGCTCATTTCTGAAAACAAAAGAAAAAAAAAAGCTGCTTATTTTGGTGGCGATCCAGATGATATTCTGGATCAAACAGGATCCAGAAGAAGGAATTATTTACTTGTCTGTTTATTAGAAGGACATTGACAATGAAAACTTAATTTACTGACATGAAATGTGGAAACTTGATAAAATATTTGACATAAATACAAATTATTTTTGGGCGATAAATGCTGAGACTTTTATAGTAGAGGGTGGAGAGGTGCGGATAGTGGATCATTTTTAATAAATTATTGATAATTACCTTTTATCATCATCTAATAATCAATATTTCCATGCAGAGGGAGATGTGTGCAAACTTATTCTGATTTGATAAATTACAATAAGAGTTGAATATTATTGTTGAATATTATTTTTCCTATTATTATCAGGTACAGAGGTGCGTTTGGTGTGCAAAGGGCTGTTTCCTTACCTGGAATCACCATATGAAATGTGGTGGACCATCGATGGGAAAACAGTGGAACAACTGGCCGACCCTCGCTTCTGCAAAACAAACAGGTAGAAATCTTTCACGTGAAGTAACACGTTCCTGGTGGCTATTTTGGAGGTTTTCACCCTCTAATCCTCAAACTAGAGCTTTGTTTAATCTGGTGGATAAACTGAGCAGTTTAGATCACTTACTTTGTGATTTTGGATCAATTCAGCAGAGAAATTTCTGTGTTTTGTTCCTGATGGCAGAGACAAAGCGTTCTGAATTTTAATCTCTGATCTCACGGCTCTGGTTGGAATCAGAGACCCTCACTCTTGAAAAATCAGAGCCATATCAGTGGTGGTGCTGATGACACAGAATCACTGACTACTCAAACTGATTTCAGCTCTGATTTTTCAAGCATGCAGACCAAAGTGTGCACATACCAAACAGAGGGAAAAGATATGATTGGAAAGAAACATTTTGACCTGATGATAACATCATGGCTCAAATGCAGCATGTCATGGCAATCTGTAATATTCATTCCCAAACACATTTTCAGTTTTGCCTAAATATGTGAAAACTACTGAGGGTGTTTTCACACCTACATGGTTTCGTACAGTTCACTTGCACTGCGGTTCATTTCCCCCTTGCTACGGCCTATAAAACCCTGAACCATTGTATGTGATATTGGGCTACACAAATAAACTTGACCTAATGTACCTGGCCAATGTACTTTTGAGCCAGTGAACCCAGACTAATCCAGCATGCTGTATTCATGAATCTAAAGCAGGACAAAGCTGAAAAAAAAAAAAANAACCCAGACTAATCCAGCATGCTGTATTCATGAATCTAAAGCAGGACAAAGCTGAAAAAAAAAAACAGATTCAGCCTGTCTGTGGCTTATTTATAATCATTTATTATTTTTTTTATGTTTGTTGTAGGATGGTGAAGGATGATTACGGCGACCGTACGGAGGAGAGCGTGCTGCTGATCAAAAACTTCCAGGCTGAAGATCTGAACAGAGAGTATAACTGCTCAGTGAGAAACGAGAAAGGCTTTGTTACTCGCAGAGCTCAGCTGGAGGAGGAAGGTCAGAACAAAATATATGACCTGTCACACTAAGGATTTCCTTATCAACAATAGTAGAGGGTTTTTTTTTTAACATCTGTCCTGATTGTTCTTTGAAGTGAATTAGGCTGTTTATCTTAATGTCTTCACCCAACACATGCAAAGGGGAGTTTATTTTGCTAGGAAAGGGAAGCGTCTCCTTGTGCTGACTCGTTTAAAGGGAACTCCAGACTGTTTTGTGTCTCTCCTCCCACCTACCTGACATCTGATTTCTCACGCTCGGAAAACACATCCGTTTAACTTCGTACTTCTTCGGCTTCTCTCTCTGCTCCTCCCACTTTTTTATGGATTTGAGCGCCTAACTCCAGCACAACTGGTTGCCATAGTGATTAAGTTTCACTGTAAACAGTTATCGGTACCAATGGAGAGACTGCGTCTGTAGGACGGATTGGAAGGTGAGTGCTACTATTGTGTTTTTTAGTGATTCTTAAAAACTAGTTCAACTCGTCAAACTTTATCGTCTTGAAGTTACTTTAGACAAACTGGGCATCTGTCGTGTTCTTTGTGTGAAGGAAAAATTGGTGATGCAGGTTAGCTAGCATAAAGTTAAATTCCATTTCGCCACTAAGTTTTTACATCACAGCAACAGCGATTAAACAATATGACTGAATAAATAGACTGTAATTGTTTTATTTAGACTTCATCTGTTATNAACAGCGATTAAACAATATGACTGAATAAATAGACTGTAATTGTTTTATTTAGACTTCATCTGTTATCGCTAGTTATGCAGTGAATAAAAATGTGTGGCCACGTTTCCCCCGTATCTTTCTTATCAGTAGATGATGCCTGAAATTAAACTTGTGGATTGTGTACTGTATATATTGACCTTATGCATGATCACTGGTGTGTTCCTGTATATCTATGTATTGTAGATCTATTGCTGTTTGTCTGATTTAGAAAAGTTGAAATGATACTTGACTATTATTATTATTATTATTATTATTATTATTATAATCAGTGATGTAATTATTGAATGCAGCAGAATAAATGGAGTTAAAAAACAACACCGGAGCCAACCCGTATACATGTTGCGTTACTGCCAACATCTTCCAAAACTACTGGAGCGATTAAAAAAAAAAAAAAAAAAAATGATTTCAGTACAGTCCAGTAAGCTGTAAAAGTCAATATGTAGGGACGTGAAACGTGTTCAAATAAATAATCGATCACAGCGAATATAACGTCTATTTTTTTTTTTTTTTTTTTTTGTTGTCGAAGTAACTTTATTTCACCAATCCAACACTGCACGGAAGACAATGTATGTCTCCGCCAGGGAATATAGTCCCAGGAGAAGACGGCGTTTGCCGAGAAATTGAACTAGCCGTGCCTTTTGCAATCCAGCATTAAGTGTTAAAAAGCGAAACACTGAATTTTAAGGTCTGTGTATCACCTGGAGATTTGATTTTGAAAGATTAGGGGATTTGAAAAAATAAGAAAACTAAAGTACAGTTCATGATTTGGAAAAAAGTTGTCAGTAACATAACATGTATTTATTTAGCTTAAACCTGCAAACTTGCTGGTATGGTCCTTTACTGAACCAATGTACTACAACTGATTATTAAAATATACACCACATTTGCTTGATTTTTACAGTGTGCTTTGTGTTTCTCAGAGGAAGCATCCAAATCTCTCACTTCTGACCACAGACAACACCAGTCAGTCTGAGACGAATGAGCCTAGCACAGCTAAACATGGACAAGGACAAGAGGCCGCATCTCCCCTTCAAACAAGCAAAACTTGAACACAACAAAGTGCAATCAGTAGACTAATATCTGAATTTGTGATTGATGATGTTCAGTCTTTCTCGTTGATTGAGCAGCCTCCATTCAAAAAACTTGTAGAGGGAATCAGTGGTGGCAAAACAGTCATGAGCAGAAAGACACAAGTCCAGCTTATTGAGAGGGAATTTACTGCCATGAAAGAAGCTTTGACTGCAAAACTTCAGAATGTGACAAGTGTGTGCAAAGCAGCAAGTACATGGACTGGACATAACCTAAGTTTCTTTGGTATGACATGTCACTGGATTGAGGGGAACAGTTTGGAGAGGAAATCTGCAGCATTGGCCTGTGCATGATGACCACTTGGAGTAGATCCTCCTCCTTCGTTATATACCAGAAAGTTTTGCCCAAAGCTAGATTTTGATTAAATGTACATTAGGGATATAGGGATGCACATGTGTGCGGTCTTTAATTGGGTTGGCTAAATGGTTCCTACATACTAAACTGCAATTGCAAAGGAAGAAAGTGATGTTTGGTTTTCTTGCCTTGTAAGCTTTGCTCTGTGGTCTTAATTTATAGGCCTATACTTGACTGTTCTGTTTTACAGACTACCATTCAATAAAAATGTGTATCTAAAAGTCATTTTATTGATATTTATTTTCTGTTGTCTTTATGTGCACATTTGGCATTGAAGTAAATCAAAAATAATGGAAAGTATTCAAGTTATATTACTTTAATATTACTGTGGTTGGATTAAGTTACTGATTACATTTTTTAGCAGATAATTAGCAACTATACTGGGTTACATTTTTAAATTAACCCTCCCAACCCCTGGTTATTGGAACCACATGCTGATTGATTTAAAGAAATGCCTGTAACAATATTCCTGTAAATGTTATTTTACAAAGAGATAAACTGCTATTTACAGTGTGAACTGTCATATTGAAATGACGTCAGGTTTGGTTTATGTTGGTGTATGTGTCATGTTTGTCTTTTTTTATTTATTTATTGTTTGGTCGTGTGTCTTGTGCCATGTTTTCCAGTGTCATTGCCCTCGGTGGAGCTGGGTTGTGGACTCGGTGTGACCCTGCTCCTCATGTTGGTTCTGTTCGTGGTTTATCATGTCTTCTGGTTGGAGCTGCTGTTGTTCTATCGATCCTGTTTCGGTCAAGATGAACGTGACACAGGTAACTGTTCACAAGCTGTGATGTGTATGAAGGTTTTCGTGATCATTTATGAGCACAAAAACATAAAGGGTGGGATTCATATACCACCACACCAGAATTAATGTGTCGATAAGGGCAAATGTCACAGTCATGTTTCCTCATTCATAAATGTCTGTTACTGGCATCTTTTTAGCATTTGTCTTGAAAGAGGTATTACTACAGTATTTCCTAATACGTGTTGGGGAAGTGATTCATAAAACACACTGTCACACAAAAAATTAATTTGGTAAATGCTAAATTTCATCAATATGAAATCTGAGTGATGTTTTGCCTCACGTGTTAGTGATCAATACATTTGATAGATAAACTCACTCAGCTGATCAGTTTAAGTCTAGAGTTTTGATCTGATGTCACACAAATTCTAGTGGCATCGCACATCATCATCAAGGCTCATCTGCTGTGCTTTGTGTCTCTTTCACGCAACACACGATATCACACATTCTACTACCACACACTACTGTGTACCCAGAGTTGTGTGGTAGTGTCAGTCTTTTAAAATGTGGAGCTCTAAGGTAGAATTTGTTTCCTTTGCTGATTTAACATATCCGGTTCTCTTTAACACCAGACAAAATAGAATAAAGCGTGGCTCTTAAATATGAATGAGCTCATTAACACGCTGATCTTCACTGGCTTCTTCCTGAGACACACCTTACAACGATGTGTCAGTAACGGGACAAGGATGTGCTGATTAATGTAAGGGAAACTTTATGAGTGAGCTTCAGTTATCGAGAGACTTTTTTAACGTGATGCCATGTAGGCCTAGTTAATGTGATTGTTTTTTTTTTTTTTTTTTTTTTTTTTTTTTTNAGTGTGTGTGTGTGTGTGTGTGTGTGTGTGTAGATGATAAGGAGTACGACGTATACATCTCATATGCCAGGAACAGTGAGGAGGAACAGTTTGTCCTGACAACGCTCCGTGGAGTTTTGGAAAACGAGCTTGGATACTCAGTGTGTATCTTTGACAGAGACAGTCTACCTGGAGGGAGTGAGTACACACACTGATGCAATAGTACAGATAACCATAGTGCTACTAAAGTACTAAACTACTAAAGTACATACTCGTACTACAACAGAGTGCAGTAAAGATAGTGTATGTTTGAGAGTGAGTGTCTGGTGGATAAAGTACCAGAAAGCTCTGCTTAAGGAGCCATTGTTAAATTTACTTAAGTATGAAAAGTATTATTTTGATAGTAAATGTACTTAAGGATTGAAAGTGCAAATTTGTTTTGCACAGATTGCAAAATTAAGCAGCGATATGTAACAACCTACATTTGACACATAACTTACATCGTTTCTACATCATGTTCCATTGTTCCCTTCCATTGTTATCTTTAGTAAAAAAAAATATATAGGAATGAATTTATAGTCTGATTCAGTCATCTGCTCCGTCGCTGCTTAAAGTTTGTATTAATACTACTGCTAAAGCTACAACTGCTACTGCTATTACAAGCAGTACCTGGTGGAGACAAAGTGAGGCAGCTGAACAATAACCAGGCACACAGAAACACACACTCTATAAATCCATCAATCATCCATCATCCATTAACTCCTCCCCCTCTCATCCTGCAGCCATCACAGATGAGACTCTGAGTTTTGTGGCTCGTAGCCGGTGCCTCCTGGTGGTGGTTAGCCCTGGTTACGCTGTGCATGGCTCCCAGGCCCTGCTGGAGCTGAAGGCTGGCATTGACAGCATGGCACTGGGTGGCCACCTGCGGGTGATCCTTGTTCAGTACAGACCGGTGCAGCGACAGGGCTGGGTGAGGGAGCTGAGGAGGGCCCGGTTGGTCCTGGTTCTGGTTCGCTGGCAGGGGGACCAGTCCAGAGAACTGACATCCCATTTCTGGAAGAGACTGAGGGTGGAGCTTCCTGTGCACAGGGATAGTAAGGAGTTGTCTCTGAGGAGGCTTCAGAGTCAGAACAGCACCAGCTCCGAGACAGGACTCAGCAACACTATCAAAGTCCCACACAACATATTCAACAGCGCAGCATAGCTGCACCTGCAGGGGGCTTAACAGCCGAACTGAAACATGAGCCACTGAGAGACTGAAGACTGATGGGAGCTGTTATTACTGAATGCCAAAAAAATAATCCTTGTTCTGTCTTGGTTAAAACGACAAGATGCTGAGATCAGTAGAGTAATAAATACACATTTATCTTAGAACATGGACAGAAAAGCCCACAAACATAATTTAGCTCTTTCTAAAAGGAAAAGGAGCCCTCTGTGAGAAAATGCCAATACTAGCTAGCAATGCTAGCGAAATTCAGGCTACCTTAAAAAGAGGGTGGGACTTCAGGTCTCTGTCGATGTCACACTAAATGTTTTACTGCCACTTTTAAGCCTACAGGGGACAGTATTTGATACAAGATTTTCTCTGCAGGAAAACTTTATTATGTCAGGATTGGGATAAACAGAAAGATAAATCAGGGTGTTGTCTGCGTAGAGGTGGATTGTGATATAATATTTCTGTGAATTATATCATGAAATAAGAGTGAAAACAAACAGTAAATAAACAGTAAAAACCAAATGTATTTATATGACACATTTCATATGCAATAGCACTTCAAAGTACTTTACATATTTCTCAAAATAAATGCTAAAAATATATGAAAATATATTTTCAGAGTAAAATGTAAATGTTTTATACTGAGAAGTTTTTTGGTACTTTTGTACTTTCAGTTTTGGTCAGTGTCTTCATCTTTACACACTCATATCAGTAGATATGAGTAGTATCTTTACACACTCATATTCACCAAGAGTCATTTTATATTTTATTGTTGTCTTGTTTTGCTTTATTTATTTTTTTATTTTATAAACTTTTTAAAATGGAATTTATTGGGAGAATGTACAAAAATCCTGCACTTTGTCATGTTACTAAAGCATTTTTTAAATATATTTTTGAGCAAATGAGTTGTTTATCCAGTGTCATTCATTTCACATCTTCCATCTGCACAAAAAGTATTTTAATTTGACTAAATAAACCTATTGTTTGACATTCAGTTTCCATGTAGATACAGTTGAAAATATAATTCATTATTTTTTTGGACTTCAGATGTTCGTTATGAAATTACTAACACTTCAGAACATAAGTAACACACACATGTACATAAACACACACACAGCATTAAACTCAGCTTCCTTTGTGGTTCATTAACTCAGATGTGAAACCTGTTTGTGATACTTCCTGTTTCTCCCCTGTCAGACCTATCAGAGGCCGTCCTGCTCTCAATGCAACGGAGCCGCCGCCTTCTCTTTGTCCTCAGCCCAGACTTCCTGGTGGAGAAGAGCTTCAGCCTGCTGGAATGTCGCTTGGGTCTGTATCTCCACCATGGCCGTCGGGCCTCCATCATGTCTATTGTGTACCGCTCGATCAGCAAAGTGTCCTGCGTGGAGGTGGCTCAGCTCAGGCAGGCCGCCACCATCACTGTGACCTGGCGAGGAAGCCAATCTGAACCACGGCGGTCTCGGTTTTGGTTGCGACTAAGGCTGGCGCTGCCTGTCCGACCACTCGCCATGGGCTGGAGGTTGATTGACAGCACGTCATCACATTCTGACCTGGCTATTTTGGCGCTGCAAAGGGTTCAACAAATCCAGAACCACAACCACATAACAGAAGCCGTTCAAAGTGGGAGAAACAGACGAATTTCAGCGAATCAGAGCCGCAGACACAGACAGGCCCCACCTAGAGGGAGGGGCAAGATGAGGAGGGAGGTAAGTCAAGGGCAAGCCGGGGAGGCGGGGTNCCCACCTAGAGGGAGGGGCAAGATGAGGAGGGAGGTAAGTCAAGGGCAAGCCGGGGAGGCGGGGTCTAATGGCAGAGAGGAGGGGCAACAACACAGCCTGACCTGCTCGGGTTGTGTCGGGTATGTCAGTCAAATGCAGGCTCAGGGTGAGAGGGGGGCGGGGCTTATAGCAGAAACAGACNGGTATGTCAGTCAAATGCAGGCTCAGGGTGAGAGGGGGGCGGGGCTTATAGCAGAAACAGACCTGCAGCAGGTGTCACATGACAGGACCAACATGAGAACAGACATCGCCCCTGAAGCAGAACCCATCCCAATTCTTGATTCTCCGCAGGAGTCTAATCCTACTTCTAACCATGCCCCCATCTCAGACTCTGACCATGCCCTCCCCAGCCCCCAGCATGATGACACAGAGGGAAACGGATATTCCACAGGACTTACGGGTAAAAATACAGAAAAAAGCAAAGGACTTGTTTTGAAATGAGACTCGGTCTGGCTCCTCCCCTAACACTAACTCCACCCCCTCATTCAAACCCTGAACACAGTTTAAGGCAGACTGGAGTGATACTGTATTCCAGTCATGGAAAAAATGATAAATACAAGAATCCAATGTCCTTGTATAGCAGAGGTCACGGGGTCACTGTCACAATCCCACAACACCCGTGTGTAGTTTGTTGTGTAATATAAGATCAGATGTTTTATCACTACATTTATTTGAAATAAAATTAATTCAGCTTGACACTGCATGGGCAAAAGGTACAGGTGACATCCTTCCTTTTGATAGTTATTCAAAAGCTCCTTTGTTAGGAGGGTTGATTGATAAGTTGTGAGCCTAGCATAGAAAGCTGTAGCCTAGACAGCTCCGAAACAGACTGTCCACATGTCCTCGCGTTCATGATTCTCATGACTTACTCATTTCCTCTGTAAACTGGTCTTCTAAGTTGTTTGCCTTTTTTTTCTGACTCTTTATTTCTGTCTTCCTTTTTTTCATCTCTTCCTCTTTGCCTCTTCGCTCTTCACCAATTGTCAATGAAGGCACTTTTACATCAGGCATCCATATTGTTTCAAATTTTGAGTGGTGCGCGTCCTCACAAGTGGCCCATTTTGACCACAGTTGCATCACATTTTCCACTTTCCAAGTTCATGTTAAGCATAAACCAGCTTTAAGGTGGTCTGATGATTGATTAAGGAAACAGATATGTAAATAAGAATTTGCATGGTTATTTTGGAGTGTCAGAATTCATTAAGTGGTGAAAGTCTGTGGGACCAAATCAGATAAAGTTAATTCAAAGCCACAATCATGGATAGTAGCCAAAAAGTCCAAAATCACTGCATGTTGGTGTAGTTTCTCCACTCACAGAGGGTTCTGTTAAGTTAGAATGAAAAACATCTCAGGAGCTAAATTATTACATAACTGATCAAAGGCTCAGAATTTATAAGTCAACCCTTGTACTTATTATTGTAACTTGTACAGCTGCAACTCTTTGATACATTGAAATGATATATAAAAAGTTACATAAAAATGTATCATTTGATACATAAAAATAAATGATTTTTTTTTACAGTATTTATATGATCAACAATTTGTCCAATTCACACATTACATACATCTGATTAAAATAAGGTTTATTTACAAAAAAAGAAAAAGTAATTTTCTGTCTGTAAACAAGCAAAATTGCTTCTTTGTAAGATTATGTCCACACAAATCAATTTGTTTTAAGAATTTTCCCTTCAGGAAAACTTCACACGCTGATGCTGTTCACTGGATTTTCACACAAATGTTCCCAGAAAGTTTCCTTGGACAGTTTAAAGCACCTAAAAATGTTCAATTTCTGGAAACTCTCTCACAACTCTTTTACTGAAAAAAAAATAAAGTTCCCGCTCTGTTAAAAAACTTTTCTCAGAGGTTCTGTTTACATTTTCTAATGTAACCTAATGGGAATCTTCATTGAATTTTCCTTCAGAATAATTTGATTTAGGATGGTGTTTTTACAGTGTCAGATCTGATACAGCTGATTTAAGGATCAGCATAAACTCAGTCTGACAGAGCTGAGCCTAACTCATCAGAACACACACACACACACTGCTGAACAACACAAAGCTGTGAGTACAACATATAAACACACACACTGGTTAATTGCAGCAAACCTCATAATAACTTTAGTTTTTCATATCTGCTGTCATTAGGCCTGATTACTGATTTTTAACCGCTGGCTAAAGTTATTGATTTGTATTTTAAAAAAATAATTCTGATCGACTCCCAGAAAAGAAAAGAAAGAAACATGCAGGAAAGTGACAATAACTAATGTTCACAGGCTGAAATATCCACTAGGTGTCACTGTTTGACCAGAAAACATGACCTGCAGGATTCTGTGTGTGTGTGTGTGTGTGTGTGTGTGTGTGTTCTTGCTAAGGACAGAAGCTGCAGTCCAGTCTGGAGCAGGTGAGATGGGCTCTGTTTCTGTGAATGAACCTGCTAATCCTTCAGGTATTGTCCTTCCAGCAAAAAGCGCTGGAACCAAAGTATTTCCTGTGTGCTGGTTCTAGTTTCAGTGCTGAATCTGAGCCGTAACATGAACAGTAATCTGTCTTCACCGTGATGGTACACTGCTGCCATTTAGCTTTTATTTTCATCTAGCTCGAGTCAAACTTTACAAACGTTAGCTACTGCTAACCGGTAACTTCAGCTAAGGCTAATCAGTTGGCTAACGTTTGATTTGTTATTTCCTGGATGTCTGAATTTGATGCAGATGCCTGATCTTTTCTTTCTGTTATTTATTTACTTACTTACTTACTTACCTACCTTACTGGACGTGTCTGTCCTATAATTCTGTAAGAAAACAGTACAAGAGTTAGCGTGTGGTTGTATGTTCTCATATGAGCTCCATTCTCCTCTTCTGAACAGCACGTCTTCTTCTTGGTATCTGGACCAAATGATGACTATGACTAGGAAAGTATCCTGGTTCCACTTTTGTGTCATATTATTTGGTTTTGGCACAGTAAACTTTTTCTGTTATATTTTATTTTCTTTCCCAGACATTTCTGACCAATGAGCAGAGGGAGTGTTGTCACGTGACTTTTGATGATATATTTTGGTTTGATTGGATTACTTCCTGTGTGTAACTGAACCACACCAAGCGATAAATGCAGCTTTGGAACAATTTAGTCCCAGATTCAGACCAGAGCAAACAATCTTTCAAACAGTGCATTTATAACTTTCTGCAGCAGCAAAAGATTATGCAAATAGTTGTGATTTCTGAGCCACTGACGAGATGAAGCAGTGACGCTGACAGTTTGTCTCTTCTACCAGAACTGCAGGATCCATAACACACTACAGTCAGATTTGTATGGCTGCATTCCAGACACTTTTTTTTAATACATCTCAGGACGTTCAAAAGGCTGCCTAAACATGATGTAATTTAATCTATAAATAAAACCATAAAAATAAAATTAAAAGTCATAACACATGAAGTGATTAATATATGCAGTTAAAATAACACTCAGCAGACTCATAAAAACATGTGAGATATAAATATAACTCAGAATATTCAAAGCTCTGCTCTCCTCAGCATCATCCATCATGTCCTGCTGCTGCTCAGTGTGTGTATGTGTGTGTGTAAATTATCAATAGAAAAATTGCTTGGTTGATTTAAGCACTTTGAGTGTGTGTGTGTGTGTGTGTGTGTGTGTGTGTGTGTGTGTGAGAGAGAGTGATAGTGATTTTCTATCAGCTCTGATGTGATTTTAACCTAAACCACAGTTGTACATGTCATAAAGAGCAGACATGATAAAAAGATTTTCGTGTTTCCTTTCTCTGATTCTTCCACCAGAGACAAAACATCAACGTTAGAGTCTTCTTCCCTCTAACATCTAGAATCCCCATCCTCAGTAGGTGGACCTCGGCTCGGATCCAGACTCAAATACAATTTAACCCAAACATACATTTCATTGAAACATGATTTTATTTTTCAATGTTTCCTGTCGCAGTTGAAGTCTTATTTTGATTAAATGTAATCCGTAGTTGTAACTGATTTTGGAGAAGGAAAACATCACGCTAACTTTTGTGCATATTGAGTAAAATTTAAAGGACCATACTTGTGATTTTATATGTTTAAGCCCTATAAATAAAACCAGCATACATTACTGACAATCATTTTTCAAAATATAAAGCAATATTTTAGCTTTCCTGTTACTTTACCAAATCCCTTAATCATTCAAATCCTGGTCCCTGCTCCACACACACACCTGGTTAGTCTGAATTTTTTTTTTTTTTTTTTTTNTTTTTTTTTTTTTTTTTTAATATATCAGGAGTTTGTGTTGAACAAACTTGAGGTTGATGCATATAAATGCATCCAGTAAGATGAACCCATAGATGCTGACCGCTGAGAGCTTCATTTTGATTGTTCCTTTTCTTCTCTAATATGTTTACATCAACATGTAACCTGCTTACACACCTGGTTAGACACACCCACCAAGTACAAGGCTGCAGTGACTGGCCAGCATCTGTGTTCAACAACAAATGACATTTTACCGTTATCAAGACCTCATTTGTTGTGTCCATGATGCTGAAGAGGATTATGAATCCAAATTTATAAGCACCTTTTTTTAATATAATTTAAGTGTCCATAAGCCATGTGAGATCCTGCATGAGGAGGCGGGGCCTGAAAGGAGACACAGCTCTGATTGGACAGAGGAGTCAGAGGTCTGGAGGAATT
This sequence comes from Lucifuga dentata, assembly GCA_014773175.1. Classification (NCBI taxonomy): domain Eukaryota; kingdom Metazoa; phylum Chordata; class Actinopteri; order Ophidiiformes; family Bythitidae; genus Lucifuga; species Lucifuga dentata. The sequence continues at coordinate 39,203 of VXCM01001784.1, forward strand.
TGGAATCTTGGAGCCGATATCAGATTTAAAATGTTTTTGTGTAATTTAGTCCTGCTGATGTTTTTATGAGCCGGTTCTACCTGTTATTAATTATATAGCTATTTAGCTAGCACATAACTGTGTGTGTGTGTGTGTGTGTGTGTGTGTGTGTGTTTCATTGTTAAGTCATTGAAATATTTGAGCTCTAACACAAACTGAGGGTTGTGCCAGGATCAGGGCTTATGTTTGACGTACGTGTGTGTGTTTTTGTATGTGTGTGTGTGTGCGCGTGTGACTGAGTGTGTTTATGGCACCGTACCAGTGCTGAGGTATTGTGTAAGGTGTGTGTGTGTGTGCGGTGCCAAAGGTCATCTCTGTGGTTGAGCTACATTCCGCGCACGCTTAGAACACGCGACCACCGCTATTTGTTCCACAGGCTGAAAAAAAAAAAAAAAAAANAAAAAAAAAAAAAAAAAGCAGAGCATCTGGTATTCTGTGTGTGATCATTGTTAAAGTTTCTGCTTTTAATTTCTCAGTTTTACCACCTCTTTTTCTGGTGTGCGTTAAAACACACACACATACCAACACACAATTTTCTGATACGTAACGCTCCAGTTTTATATTTTTAAAAATGGTTAGCAGTAATGTGTATGCGGGTTGTATTTATTGGATTCAAACATGCAAAATCATTGGTATGCTCCTTTAACAGGAAGTTCTGTACAAAAATTAAAACTTAAAAATCACTTTATATCCTTTCATCAGTAAACTGTGGCAGTGCATAATCAGTGAGATCAATAAGAACATCAGCAGCATGTGATTTATTGCACACTGTAATATAATTAATGTGAAATTCCTCCAGTTTCCTGTGCAGGCGTCAGCAGGCAGACTGAGCGGTGTGTGTGTGTGTGTGTGTGTGTTAGTGTGTAGTTACTGATCACACACACACACATTTTAAACACTCATTAACCATTAAACTCAGAGGAGACACGCAGACACAGAAACACAGAGATACTCAGACACAGAGACAGAAAGAGACAGACATACACAAAGAGACAGACACACAGAGACACAAATAGAAAGACACATGGAGACAGAAAGACACAGAGAGACAGAAAGACACATTCAGACACACAGAGACAGAAAGACACATTCAGACACACAGAGACAGAAAGACACATTCAGACACACAGAGACAGAAAGAGACATTCAGACACACACAGAGAGACAGAAATACACACTCAGACACACACAGAAACAGTAAGGTACACTCAGACACACACGGAGACAGAAAGACACACTCAGACACACACAGAAACACAAATAGACAGAAGGACAAACTCAGACAGAAAGAGACACTCAGACACATAGACAAAAAGAGACAAACACACAGAAAGATAGAAAGAGACACTCAAACACACACAGACAGATGAAGAGGTCCAGGTGGTTTTTCTCCTGAGCTTGAAATCCTCTGAAATGTCCGTCCAAATTAAAGACCAGAGACATTTCACGAAAAAATAACAGGACCTGACATATATTTGCTTCACGTGTTCGTGATCAATACATTTGATAGATAAGCCTATTCAGCTGATCAGTCAGTTTATGTAATGGAACGTTTTGATCAGATCTCACACACTGAACCTCTTCTTCAAGTGTGAGTTTTTGCGTCTCGCACTCAACACACACACACACACATACACACCTCCTGTGTACCAGGTCTCTCTGTAGTGTCTGGATCTCTTATCTCTCTCTTATCTCTTAAAATGTGGCGCTCTAAAGCAGAGTTTATGTTTCTCTGTTGATTTAACGTGTCAGTTTCATCCTGACACCAGATGAAATGTGTAAAACGGTATTTTTTAAATATGAAGCAGCTCATTAACACTCTGATGTCCTCTGGTTTTTACCTGGACACACCTTACAATAATCCATCCTCTTAGTTTAGAAAACATTTGAGAAATGTTTGTGTTGTGTGTGTGTGTGTGTGTGTGTGTGTGTGTGTGTGTGTGTGTGCGTGTGTGTGTTTTGCTTTATAAAAAACAAAATTCTGGACTGGCTTTAAAGGACCATACCATCCATTTTGCATATTTGAGCCTAATATATTCAATTTTCATACACGTAACATTTCTGACTATTTTCCCCTAAGTATACTACTGGAATGGTGAATTTAAAAATGCTATTGGTTTCAGTTCATTCTGGTACGCTATTAAAATCATCTTGTTGATACTTGAAACATTCTTGGGATAGGTAATCCATCATCTTGAACAACATGTGTTTTCAGGCTTTTTTCAAAGTTACATAATTTTAGCGTTTAAGCGCAATAAAAAGCACGACTGAATGTATGTCTCCACCGGGGAATATAGTCCCAAAAGAAGACGTGCGTTTATTGAAAAATTTAAATNTGAATGTATGTCTCCACCGGGGAATATAGTCCCAAAAGAAGACGTGCGTTTATTGAAAAATTTAAATGACCATGACTTCATAAGTTTGCGTAACTATTAGCAGGTATTAGCATTTTTAAGGTGGGTGTATCACTTGAATATTTGATTTTGCAAGATTTTGCAAAATATCAGGAAAGCTGAAATACAGTTTTATCTTTTGGGAAATGGTTGTCAGTAATGNGATTTTGCAAAATATCAGGAAAGCTGAAATACAGTTTTATCTTTTGGGAAATGGTTGTCAGTAATGCAACATGTATGAAAATTGAATATATTTGGCTCATACAGGCAAAATGTGGTATGGTCTTTTACCACAGAAAAAATGTAAAAATGTCCACAAGGGGGCAATGAGTTAAATCTGACAAAATGGCCTCCCATAAGAACGAATGAGACAAAACTGTGTGCATGCTTGTGTCTGTGTGTCTGCAGACTGTATTGATTAGTGTCTAAGAAGTAATTAGCTGATTGATGAGGAACTACTGTTGGACACACACACATACACACAGAGTTACAGATTGACCATGTGTGTTCACACTAATTGCTTTTGGGTAATATGTCATGTATAAGTGTATGGCTGCTGCTGACCTTTGACCCCTGGCTGGAGTGATCAGTGAGGGAGAAAACCAGCAGCTCAGATGAGACGTTTGGTTATGAAAGAGATGAAGATGAGTTCACAGGATGATCAGGAAGTGAGGCATCACTGGACACAATGAATCCACTTTACTCTAAATCCAGGCAGACTGTCAGTGATTGTATGTGCTGAGTTAACTTATGATAACTCCACCTTCACAGCTAAAGACACCCAATCTCTGTGCTCACACTGTACATTTAAACAGAACCTCCACTTGGTTCGTTGACAATTCCAGTAAAGCTGTTCCATGCACGCAGGGCGCGCTCAGGTAGCTTTAGCACAAATCAGATCGGCCGTCGGCCAAAATTTCTGACATGCCAGTAATCCATCAGTCAAATCATTCCTCGCTCAGGCAGTGAAACTCACGTAAAGACTCCGCTAGCACAGCATATTTAATAACCAAGGGTCAGATGGAAGTTCAGTCATATCCGACCAAATCAAGGCCAAATCGGCCCAAAAAACATTCTGACTGTTAAACTTAACCTGCACCAAATCCTGTGATTGGCCATCAAATACTAGTAGGCGTGGCCTATTTGACGTATCATGTCAATGTGCAATTACAACCAAATTTACAGACACACACGTCAGCTCTGAGTGATCCTGTAAATTTGATGTATATGACCTGTAGGTGGCGCTACAGCAACATGATAAATGTAAAGTTCCATAACATGATTATGACTCAAATTCATCTTTGTACAAAGTCCTGATATTTCCGGACAGGATTTAGGAATTCTCCAAAAATCAAGCTAATCAGCTAATCAGAATGATCATCACTGTCATTGTCACTATGTAGATTTTCTGTAAAATAATAAATCTCTGAACCTTGGTGGAAGGCGGAGCTCTGAGTAACTGACAGGTTTGAAACCTGAGATAAAAAAAATAAACTACTTCACTAAATCCAAAACTAAATCCAGTAATTTTACAAAAAGGGCATGCTGGGAGATCCCTCTGACTGACAGACGGCGTGACATCATGTAATGGTGGGTTGTGGGGTTCAGTGGGCGGGGTTTTAGAACGGTAGGGGGAGTGGTGGCTCATTAAGAGTTAATTTGGGTTTAATATGCGCTCTGGGAGTGTGTTGTGGTCTCAGTCTTTGCTGTTTATGTTACACCTACACCTGACTGACAGCTGCTGGCTCCGCCCACCTCATATCTACTGACCTCTGACCCCACACTGCCTCACTGTAGGCTGTATGTCACATCAGCCTGATATCTGGAGCTGATACTAATCAAATCTGCTAGATATGATCAATTCATTTCTATGTAAAAACAGTTTTTGGAGACTTTAAACTTACTGCAGATAGAAAATCCCATATTAAATTCACATTTTAATCTTCTGTCAGATGTTTTTACATACATTTTATGAAAACAAAGTGGCAGCATTTCTTTGATATAATCCCTCAGAATTTTTAATAAACAGAAACGATTTAGTAACCAAGAACAGTTGCCCCAGTGCATGCTGGGATATCCAGTGCGTCCCAAGACAGCACAACATTTAACCCTCTAGATTTACTTAGAGTATGTTAAGATCTGAGATAATGGGACATGTAAAGTTTTATGTAAAGTTCTAGTTGAAACCAGTTGAAAGCAGAGAATAGTGGTGCGTTCATGGACACTCTAACATCTGAGATCTGAGTTACCTGCTGAAATACAACATTTTTAACATAAAACACAACCAGATGTACATGATTCTTTTCACAAAGTTTGACTTCTGGGTTTGAGCTCATCAGTAATCGATCACAGCTCGGACGTCCATGAGCAGGGCTATGGCCATGATTTTGAGACCAAGTGTCACAGACAGGTGAAAAATATTTTAAAATTATTGGGATATTTTCACATATAATTTATTTACGATTACACTTTGATGATATTTGTGTAACTTTATTTCCAATCCAGTTTAATACTTCTGAGTCTCAAAAAACATTGCCACAGTTAACTTTCGGGTGTAACTCAGGTCACCTTAACTTGCAAAATCCCAGAAAAACATGAGAACATGACTTCAAAGTGCTCAGCAGGAGCTACTGTGCTGTACTTGAGTGACCTTGAATGCAACACTAAGCAGGGTTCTCAAAACTCTGTATGCAACATCTATGTAACTATAAAGCCAGAAATCTCTGCCTTTCACACCAATATCTCTAGAATCTGGCACTGTAATAATTGATATTCATCAGGTTTATTGTGCAGGACTCAAGGATGTGCAGTGTCACGTGAAGTTGTTTGGATGAGCGGTTCTCGAATTGAGCTGTGCTGTAAAAAGTAGTCCAAGTGGCAGGATACACTCCAGGTGTGGCAGCATGCTCTGCTCCACGCCACCGCAAACAAAACTAGTTCAGGAGGACGTGCAGAATTATGGCAGGCTGCAACACACACCATCAACAGGCACGTTTTCAAAGGCACTGCGCACAAAGCTAGCTTAGGAGGACTTGCAGAACAAAATTGTGATAGGCTACGGTGCACACGTTTTCAATGATCAAAGAATTTAAGCATTTCTGTACAAAAATGAAAATATTTCAGTGTTTGTGTGGCAGAGGGACAAGTTCTCCAAGTCCTTTTGACTGAAACCTGAGCCTGCTTCACTTCAGGAAACTGTCGAGGAAACGTGCCAGACGTGTTGAGACACAGCGGCAGGGAAAAGGTGAAACTGTCTCACCATCTGAGGCAAAGTGAGACTTTGCGACTCATTAGCTGACGTGTTTTGAGGTGAGCCAAGCTGTCAGGTTCTTGCGAGAACAGGTAGCGAGGCCGTTCCCCCATCAGCCAGGGCGGATAGAGTTTCTTTAATGAGCTCTTTGGCTGTTGGATGGCGAGCAACAGTGCCTGTGATATGAAGCCAGGCCCCTTTCACTGCGGGGCCTCACTGCCCCGAAACTGCCTCCAATCTGTTGGACATCTGCAGCTGGTTCTTACCTTGTCATTACACATAGACCGCTCACTCTGCACCGCCTCGGACACAGCTCAACCCTGACTTTCCCTCAGCCTGCCGTGCTCTCAGGGGACGCAGGACAGGGCCGGGACCCCTGTGCTGGGCCCCCTTAGGGAGCAGATACCCCCCATCGTTACCTCAGGGGGCGGATCGGGAGCCGCCTGCGTTCTTTTGTTCCCGAGAGAGAAAGAGCTGAGGACGGTCAACTGGTTTATCTGGTAATTGAGCTAAAGAGACAAAAAAAAATTTAAAGCCACATTATGGCCTAAAATCTTTAAAAAAGAAAGAAAGAAAGAAAGAAAAAAAATTACAATTTTTCCCAAAACATTCCCAAAATGTTTAAGTGAAACTCCACCTTTAATCAGATGTGACTGTACAGAAGGGTAAGATCCAGTGATGTCTTTCATTTAAAGTCTCAGTCTGAAAAAATAAAACTATATATACCCGTTTATCTGTTTTAAAGATGTACCAGTGTGAAACTTGGTAACCATGGCAACACTACTGACAGCTTAGCTAAATAACTTTATGTAGTGTTTAAGTCCCTGCAGTCTAAAGTCATTTTGCAGTTTTGCTTTGTATTAAATGTATCTTTCATTTACCTCCTTAAAGCTGCTCTGTAATAAATCTTTTGTCAGACAAAAAAACAAATTTTAGCTTGTGAAAATCTCCTCCTTTCTGACAAACCTGTGAATTTTCTGCTTGCTTCTAGTAAGTAATTTATTCTAAAATAAATAACTGAGTAGAAAATAAAATAAATCTCAAAAAACCAAACCAAACCAAAAACTGAGCTGGTGATGTGATCAATTTTAGATCAAGTCCTTCATACCTGCTCAGTAAACAAGAAATGATGCTTCAGTGAAAGACTCCCTCTGTGTGTGTGTGTGTGTGTGTGTGTGTGTGTGTGTGTGTGTGTGTGTGTGTGTGTTTTTAATATGAATTACAATGACTTTGTATGAAACATAAATAGGTGAGTGTAGTCACTGCAAAAAGAACACATGCAGATACGTGGGATGGCTTTTAATTTTGCTTCTTGTGCCATCTCTGCTGTGACAGCTGCTCTGCTGTAGTTTGTATGAGGTAAATTATTCCTATTTTTACCAGATATCCAATTTTTTTCTGGCCGCATTATGCTTCCTCAAACATCCCTGTCAGAGCCAGAATGTGGCAGAAACCCCCTTTCCACCGGTCAGTTCAGGGAGTCTGCATCTGACAAAATTTTAAACTCTCCGACTCCACCATTCTGCCAAGCACACCCACTTCACACAGCAATTAGTCAGGTGTGGTGAGTTGTGAAAGTATGGAAGGTTTTAATTTTTCACTCACTTTTTTTTTCTCCGTTGCTGACCACCTTCACAAACAGAAGTGAAACTGTGTGCCATTATCCTTGTTTGTATCCTTGTTTATGAAAGTATGTACCCTTTCCCAATTTATATGACTATTAATTGCATCAAGATTACAAAAACAAGGACACACAAACACACACACACACAACGCACACACAATGTAACCCCTCCCCCCTCTCCTCTCTATGACAGATAGGCCGGATTGGATGTGTTGCAGTCTTTAGAGCACTTGTTTGAGCTTGGACGTCTGCATGATCAGTGCTACCGTACATCATTCATATGTGGACAAGAACTGCAGAAGAGTGTTGCATTTTATGATGTGTCAATCAGAATGACAAGAAATTCTGATCTGTGTGTTTAGATGACAGGCACAGATAGTACACACAGACAGTACAATATATTATTATTATAAAATGTTTTTTATTATAAAAACAGAGATCAACAGTGGCAGTGAAAACATTTACTAACCATCCAGCTATTTACAATACTCAACTGCCATATCCTTATCATGAACATTACCCAACCAATTAACTAATCAGATCACATTACACTGATTAGCCTATGTTTAAAGGAGCATACCAGTGATTTTGCATGTTTGATAATAGCAACAATAAAAACAACATGTATACACTTTACTTACTTTAACCAGTCCAACAGAGAGCTACATGGAAGAAAATGTATGTCTCCACCAGGAAATATAGTCCCAGGAGAAGATGGCTTTGACTGAGAAATTAAAAATTACCATGCTTTCTACAGCTGTGTTAGCAGGTGAAGGTGGGTATATCACCTGAATATTTGATTTTCAAAGATTATGGGATCTGGAACAGAAAACTAAAATAGGGTTTTATAGGTTGGAAAATGGTTGGCAGTAACATACTATGTATGTGGGTAGTATTTATTGGGCTTAAACATGCAAAATTACAGGTATGGTCCCTTAATGTACAACTTAAATTGAATTAAAAAGTGTAATCTATAATTAGTTTTTCATTTAAAAAAAATGTTAATAACCACTGACATCGAAGTTGTTTTCTTGCTCTGTGGCAGCTCAAGCTTCGTGGATCATTGTTGATCCCTGGGACACAAAATGGCACGTAAGCATCACCATTTATGTTTTTCTATGGCAGTTTTAGAAAACTTGTACAAAACATTTTAGGCAGTTCTGTTAATTTTTTAAATATTATACTCATTGTAAATCCTTCTAGATTAGCTAAATACCAAAAAGGTAACACATTTACCTCCTAAGCTTGGCTGTGGAGGTAAATCCTCATTTAATAACACACCAACGTGATTAGTCACATGTTGCCATCATTCTGCAAGTGTTTATTTGTATTTATCCTTTAATCTCACACTGTAAACTGGAACCAAATCAACCTGATAGTTTGAAATCTGATAGAACCACCTACAGCTATTATCTAAACACCTGTCAATCAGAGGGACACAGAATTCCCATCAATACCATCTCCATCATTCTGAAAATCCCATCATTTAGCCTAGCTTAGCACAAAGACTGGAATCAGAGGGAAACTGCTAGCCAAACTGCAGAAGTAACATACCTTTAAATAACTCCAAAGCTAAATGATTAACATGTTGTATCTTTGCTAATAATCTTGTTAGCTAACCAAGAGTCTGGACAGAGTTCAAACTTGCTACCCATGTTGAGATGGATAATAATAACACATCAATCATTCAGATTTTGAGGCTAGCAGCTTCCTCCTGCTTCCAGTCTTTGTGCTAAATTGGACTAGCCATAGCCGTTTCCCTGCTTTCAGATTTTTGTGCTAAGCTAGGCTAACCACATCATGGATCACAAACTAGTCTGAGTCTGGGGAAGATGGAGAACTAGAGGCTTTACCTTGCCACTGGAATGTTACTTTAAGAGTTTGTAGAGAAAGACCTGCATAATGCAATATTACAGTATATTAACCTAAAACGTTGTCTGCATATCTTTTGTACTGTGTCACACATGTTGCACCAAAGGGAAAGAAAGTTTTGTAGACCAGCAAAGTGTTCATCAACAGCAAACAAAAACAAACCAAACAAATGTCCTAGTGTCTTTGTTTGGGCACCCAGGTGAAGTTCCACCTTCCCTCTGTGTCCTTTCTGACGAAGGCTTGCCCCTGGGGAAAGCTGTGAGTCTTTACACTGCTGGACGGACTGAGGGACATACTAAATGCCAAATCTGTCCGACCACGGGGTGTCTGGGGCATGGCAGGAAGCTGGGTGGTGGCGGCAAATCCCACTAGTGGACTAGCTGGACTGTGGCAGTGCTTTGTTGGTGTGTGAAGCCTCTCAGACATCCAGGCGTGGGTTAGGACTGGACTTGAAGCTGCGACAGGGCAGAACTGAACTCTTTCTCCTGGTGGACTGAACCGGATTGTGTCCTGAGATTGTCCTGAGCGGTTTCTGAGTTGAAGTGAGCAGTAAGTCAAATGTTCTGCTGGGTTTCCCTCCTGAGTTTGGGTCGGACTTGAAGCTGTGGAATGAATGAAGGGCATGGCGGCTGTACTCTGTGGCAGTGGAGACTTAAAGGGTGTTACTGGGTTGTAGCTGCTTAGAGCAGCTTCAGNCTGTACTCTGTGGCAGTGGAGACTTAAAGGGTGTTACTGGGTTGTAGCTGCTTAGAGCAGCTTCAGTAGCTTCATACTGACCCATTACAGTGGTAGTAAAGTTAAAGTGTCCATCTGGAGAATCTGCACAATTCTGAACCGAGTTATTGACAGCAGACTCGCCGGAGTTTCTTGATAAATCAGTATTTGCCTCTTGGCATTCAGGGGCTCTGTAGCTGTAGTTAGTCTGAGGTGTTGAGGTTTGACAGTAGCCATCAGTGTCATTGATGGAAGGAGATGCCAAGGTGGAGGCTGAAGGGCTGAAGGAGGAGTTCAGAATGAATTCAGAAGAGGAGGAAGGGGAAAAGACAGATGGACAGTTTGAGGAAGTGACGGCAGCATCATAAAATGAGCTGTTGTATTCTGATGAGGATGAAGAGCAGGAGATGAACTCAGCAGAGGAGGAAGAGTCACCAGAAGTGTCAATAGTGTCTCTGTCCTTCAGTCCCAGAGTCCTCAAAACCCAGAGGTCCAGGTTTGCCTCAGAGGCTGCAGGCGCTTCAGACATCTCAGAGCAGAACTCAGCGGTCAGGTTCCTGCAGACCCGTTTACTTACCCGTGGAGAGTCCAGGACGAGACGGCCAAGGTTCCAGAAAGATCGATCACCAGCTTNCTTACCCGTGGAGAGTCCAGGACGAGACGGCCAAGGTTCCAGAAAGATCGATCACCAGCTTGAGCCAGGGATCTCTTCAGCTTCATCCTCCCACCAACCGTCAGTTTCTGTGAGACGAGAACAAAGACAATGAGCTGAGAACATTTTCACTAAAACCTGCTGACTGACTAATCACAACAAAGAGGAGGCGAGTTTCACACACAAAACCTACCACAAACTACCATCAGAAAAGTGACACGATTTATCTTTTGCCAGTGTTTTATGTGTGAATGTGGTGATTCAGCTGAAAGTGCAGATTGTTTTGTAAAGTTTTCAAGTTGATGCATTCAGATGTCACTGGAAAGCTCTGATATCTGACAGTCAAAGCCATCAATCATTCTCATGCAAGATACAACATGAACAACATTAAATTGGACATATTATCCAGATTTTCATGTTTTTACTTTCATTTAAGGTCTATCTTTTATCCCTTTTCAATTTTTTATTGTGCAAAAACATTTATACACTTCTCTCACTTTCTTGCTTTATCACCACTGTGCACACTGAGTGCAAACAGGCTGTTTTGGTGTCTCTTCAAAGCCCCCATTGAAAACCCTGCTCTGTTCTGATTGGCGAACCACAATCAAACACTGGCTCACTGGCCTCGTATCTGACCAGGTGTGTAGGCAGGTAAATTCACGTACATGCTGATGTCAAAACGTTGCAGAAGGAAAGGACCAATCAAAAAAGAAGCTTTCAGAGCAGTTCAGGAGCTATGGGTTTGTCTTACTGGATGCATTTCTGTAGGCGTCAACCTCAAGTTTGTCCTACACAAACTCCTGACATATAATTCTATAAACATGAGGGAATAATAGGACAACATGGCTACTGCAGCAAGCCTTTATTACAGTGAAGTTGACATTGCAAAAAACAGAAAACTAATGGAACGGCCATGATGATCAGACGCACAGGATGACAATATGTGTTGCGATGTAGGTCATTAAAATGAGCTCCGGTGCACCCGCTATCCTGTAAACATTATCATTTTTATAAGCTTTTTGGTTAAAATGTGTGCATCATACCTGCTAAGTCAAAACCTGAATGTTGAATTAATGTAAGAAGAAATACAGACCAACAGCATGAATGAATTGATGTTGATTGCCTCCTCCTGGACCTGCTTTGTTGTAGGGCAGTAATGTTAGCAACATGTTAGCTGTGAGCTAATTATTAGGCAAATGCTACCAGTTTGAAGGTGCATTAAGATTAGCCGTTTTCATATTAACTTATGTTTTGTTAGGGGACACCTTGTAGTCTAATTTTCATGAATGGTTGGTTAATTGACCATTATCTCACTGGATTTGAAGATAATCTTCAGCTGTTTGGAAGATTAAAAACACAATGTCTACCAGCACCCAAACATATCATGTGAATGAAATTTTAGCTGCATTACCACGCAATCATAGCTAAACTTTGACAAAATGAATCCAAACCTTCTGTTAACATTTTTTATTAGTGAAAACATTGTGAAAAGCTGGAGATGATTTAATAATTACGAGTGAATGTTGCACCTTAGCCTTTTCCTGCAGACTCCTGACGAAGGATGAGCTAAGGAACTCTTTGAGTTTGTTGTTCTCCTCCTGCAGCCTGGCCAGCTCCTCCTCCCTCTGCAGCAGAGTGTCCTGAAGCTGGACAAAGATTTTCAACAAAAACATTAAACTTTATAATCTCCTCCCCGTTATCTCATTAAGAATATGTTTCTATCATAGCTACAGACAATACTTGTTTCTGATTGGCTGCCAGATGTCTGTTAAAATCCTCCATGTGGACTCCTCAAACAGTTGGTCAACAGTGTGACCAGAACTCTAAATCAGAGTTAAAGGTTTATTAAACTGCAGGCCAGGTAACCATAGCAATGATAATGTAACTGATGCTTCATTCTGTGTTACCTGCAGTTAACTCTTGGTGGTGAAGCCAACTAACCATGGGCTAACTTGACTATAAACACATGGAGCCCATAAAAACATGGAGCCCAGAGTTTTATGGTTGCAATATACTTCATTCAATCCAGACTGTCCAATTTGGTCAGAGAGCTTTTCGGACATCCACCATGTTTGTACCTTTCAGAATACCCACACTGTATGGTGAGGTGAAAATTCGCCATCACAGAGAGGGGAGAGGGAGGGATATGAAATACCCAAGACATGTACAATAATGTTATATTTGGGTAACTTGACACAAGAAATTATACAGCAAGAAGACTGGTATTTGGTTAAGGTTCTACTAGCAGCAAACAAGAAAGCTAGTAGAAAGTGGACCCCCTAACTCAGAAACAGTGGCTGGACCTTATTATCTATATGATGGAAAGACTGAAGTATGTCTTAAAGCTTCAAGAGACTGGATTGTATTTAAAGTGGGAAACGTGGAGTTTTTATGAACCCCATTACAATGACACTACTGAGACACATTAATCATGTTGTCTTGAATATTGTTGTTGCCAAAATACCTTCAGATATTAGGAAGGCTGTGAACAGATGACAGAACATTTAAGGCTAGCACTGAGTTAAGATGTTTCAGATTTTACATTGTTTACCCACAGTGAGGTGATGACAGTTTTTTACCTGTTTGTTCCTCTGGAGGTGAGGAGAGAACTGCTGTGTCCACATCAGACCAGCAGGGGGCGAAGAGTTAAAAACACACTGGGCCTCTGAAAGAGACAGATGATTTTAATGTTTGTATCACACCATATTCAACATCATCACAATTTGTTTGATAGACTTTTCATCTTCTCTGTATATTCATCCGTCTAAAAGGCTGAGCCTGAGAACCAATCACAGCGGACTTTGAAGGAGGACTGTGATGCTGCTGAGGGTTCTGCTGAAGGTTTGCAGCAGATTTTAGGTGGAATGATAAATTAAACTCTCTGAAGAAGGAAACGTGGAGAAAATGGAAAAATGAATCTTCATATAAACTGTTCCGGATGTTTTCTTCCTTAGATAGTTTGCTCATGCAGAACTTTCCCAAGCATCTCATTACCCAGAGTTCACAAGGAAAACCAGAAAACTCCTGGTTGATAAATGAGTCAGCACTCTCCTGAATGCTGCATTTTCATAAAGTAAAACCGTTCTTTTGATGGTAGATAAAGCTGAGTCAGCAAAGTGATGCTGCATTCACTGACACTCAGATTTTACAGCATCATAGCTCTAGCAATTAAACTAATTAATGTTTGTTTGTTTTTTAACTACAAAAATGTATTTAAATGCTCACCCCACACAGACTGCTCATCTCCAGGGTTACTGAGGTCACAGGGGTCATTGGGGTCACAAGCCCAAACCGAGGCCAGGGTTTCCATGGAAACGTCAACAGTGTCAGGGCCAAGGGCTGAGTCCTGGAGCAAGTGATGATGAGGAAGAAGGAGAGAGAGAGAGAGAGAGAGAGAGAGAGAGAGAGAGGAGGGGTTTTGTGAGAATTGGAGAAAGACAGAGAAAGGGGGATTAGTGTGTGTGTATGTTTGTATGTGTGTGTGTTTGTGTGTGTGTGTACTCAGCAGTGCCAGCTGTGTGTTGATATGGTGATGATCAACACACTTCACTCAGTTTTATTGAAGTCATAAACACACACACTATAACTACACTCCTTCAGTCAGTAACTACATTTGCTCTCTACTGTACTTGAGTACAGTTTGAGGTTCTGTTACTTGAGTATTTCCATTTTAAAGAGGTTTTTATTTTAAATAAATCATAAAACCTTAAATCAATCATTAACTCTGAAAGAGTATTTTGACATTGTGGTATAGTTACTTTTACTTTAATGGAGGCTTAGAGTACTAATTCTTCTGGCTTTACCAAATTGAAGTACTCTAATTACATAAGTAAGAGCACTTTACTTAAAATACTAGAGTACATTTTAGTGCTAATTCTTTGACTTGAGCAGGATTTTGAAAGCAAGACATTAATTTGTAAGAGAGAGAGAGAGAGATCAATACTTTCGGATTTTCCTGCGCTACTTTTATCATGACGTCCGTTACTCATTACTTTAGTTACTTTGCAGATTAATTTTTTTCATGTAAAAGCTGATCCTTAGTAAGCAGAATATGCAGCACTTTGACTTAAAGTTCATGTGCGTATTCCTGCGCGCTCCAGAGGTCACCTGTTGCGTCCAAACAAACGCAGTTCATCCAGAGCGCATTCAGAAACACTTCCAGACTGGATCCCATGATCCCAACCTGAAGGTAAACCAGCCACAGCTCACCAAACCAGCGGCGTGCGTGTGAACGAGCTTTCAACTCAGTNGAAGGTAAACCAGCCACAGCTCACCAAACCAGCGGCGTGCGTGTGAACGAGCTTTCAACTCAGTAAGAAATGAAAAATAAGGGAAACAAACTCACTGAGGACGACTCCTAGAAAGCTCCAAACTCCTCCTGTAAGGCTCAGAGCTGCAGGTTTGGTTACACGTGCTGCGCGGCGCTGTGCGTAAAGACGCACTCCAAAGTCACCAAAAGCTTAAACCGCGAGAAATGAAGCGTTTATTCTGTGCGGGGGCCCTCAGATGTAACAGTTTATTCCTACAAATAAAGTCTGACAGGAGAAAAGAGAAAAGAAAATATCCGGTAAATGTGAGGATTCCTGCAGCGGAGAGCAGCGGAGGGAAACATGCAGCGGATCACAGAGGAGTAAAGTCATACACACATACACACTAACACGCGCCCACACAGAGCCAGATGTGTGTGTGTGTGTGTGTGTGTGTGTGTGTGTGTGTGTGTGTGTGTGTGTGTNGAGAGAGAGAGAGAGAGAGAGAGAGATGACGGATCTGTCCAGTCAGCTGATTGGACGGAGCTGATGACGCGGTCGTTCGTTACTGTGGTACAGGTGTCACTGGGTGTCCGGGGAGACCGGGACCGGTTGGCACATTTGGTCCACATGTCAGTTCATTATTACAAAAACCCGTTGACACTATTCATTCTAAATCCCCATTTTTACAGTTTTGCTTTTCATTTGTTTTTATTATTATTATTTTTATTTTCCCTCCAAAATGCTGCACTGTGTAAATATAAAAATGTTTATTGACAGGATGATAAATTGAGGACATTTCTGATAAAACTGTAAACAACAAATGAAACCTCAAAAAATAGCAAAACATTTTTTCAGGCGTCGCTTTAGAGATACATCAACTCATGTAATACTGATACTGTACATATTGTGATTTCAGTGATTTTCAGTGACCTCCTGACCTTTCCTCCAGCGCCACCTTCAGACCAGAATTTACATTTAAAGGGGCCATATGATGTGCTGTGTTCCCTCATATTTATAGTGTAATGTAGCAGGCATTTGTGTTAAACATCGTCCTAAGTTGACTCAGATGAAAATGCAACTGTTTTCCAAAACATACTACTGGAGGGTAAATATTAGAACTGTTTTTCCTACCTTCCAGACTGCCATTGGCTTCAGTTCATTCCATTATGCCATAAAAATCAACTTGTAGAGACTTGAAATGTGCTTGAGATAAGTAATCCATTCTTTTTTTTTGTTTGTTTGTTTTTTGTTTGTTTGTTTGTTTTCTTGTTAAAGTTATTTACTTAATTTAACTGATGGAGCTACATGGAAGCAAATGTTTGTGTTTGTCAGGGAATATATCTTAGGAGAAGACGGCTTTTACCAAGAAATTAAAAATGACTGCTCCTTTTGCATTTGGACATACATGTTAGCAGGCAAATTTCAGTGAATCACCTGAACATTTAATTTTGAAAGCTTAAGGGATTTGGCAAAATACACAAAAATAATTATCTTTTGAAAAATGATTGTCAGTAACATGCAGGTCAAATTAATCATGCAAAATCAACGGTATGGTCCTTTGAAGCATTAAATGTTTTAAAAATAGAAAGTAAATAAAAAATAAGAATTTAGAAATCTGGATATGTCCATTGAATCTTTGATGTTGTGGAGTGTAATAAGCATTGCAGCCTCTAGGGGGCACTAGTAGAGTCTTTTGTTAAAATGTGTTTATTCTCCATAAAAACCAAAATTGATCCTGTTACTGTTGATCACACTGACGTTTAGTGATTTCAGTGTGTTTCTTATTATTAGTCGTCCGTTAATGTTTGTAATATTAGCTGAACTGATACTATACTCACACACACACAACACACACACACACAACACACACACACACACACACACAGTGAGTTAACGTGTAATCTGACAGCAGGTCAGTTAAACTGCAGCAGTAATTATGATTCTAATTCATGTGAATAAAGCAACATACCAGAGAGGTGACACATTAATGAGGAGGAGAGGAGAGGAGAGAAGGAGAGCTTTCAGTTTTCCAAGTCTTGATGAATGATCACTGACGGATTGTCCATCAGCTCGTTCTGATGACTTGTAGAGGTTATGAGTTCTAATAAGCGCTCATGTTAGGTCACAGTTGTTACCTGCTGCAGAGCTGATGGTGGGCCTCAGGTGAAGAGTGGGCTGATACACACGGAGAGGAGGAGGAGGTGTGGATGTAATTGTTCTGTTCTCCTCTCCTCCTAATCAGCTGTAATGGGACACTTGCAGCTTTTGTCATCATGTCAGGAAATCTGAATGAGTTCACATGCCACCCAGACTGTCTTAAAGTACTTTTAAAAGAAAGTGCTTAAGTACTTTTAAAAGTACTTTTTAAAATACTTCAGTTGTAATGTTTTTTGTTTTTTGTTTTTTTGTTCATAGCAGCAGAACCTCAGGATGGAGATACTGGTTCAGAGCAAATACTCAACATATTTCCCTGGAACGTGCTGTGGATGATAATAGTTGAGTCCTAATGTTTTCAGTGACCTCTGACCTTTCCTTTGCTGCCCCCCTCAGGACAAATTTTGTCCTAAGAACTGCTGAGGCTCTATAGGATGGATTATCCTGCAAAACATATTCAGGTAGCAGCATTCACGTACATAGACAATGGACATGGACACACACACACACACACACACATACACACACACACACACACACACAGTCTTATACATCTGGTGTCTCCTTGCATAGACATGTTCCATACATGTGCACTTGGAATGAAAATAGCAACCAATTCATAACAACATACTTATCTGAACAAGAGAAAAAGCTTGGACAGTCAGAAAATGGTTTTTGTGACACATATTTGATGACTTTTAAAAACAGAGGATACGTTCTGCTTTTCTTGCTCATGTGCCTTTGGTGTGTTTAGATGTCAAGTTCACGAGGCCACAGAATCTGGGACTGTGAATTGCACACACACTCAGACCTGCAGATCATTTGCTCTGGTCTGAATCAGGGACTAAATTGTTCTAATGCTGCATTTATTGCTTGATTTGGTTCAGTTTCACACAGGAAGTCATCCAGCCAAACTATAATATATCAGCAAAAGCCATGGGAAAAAAACAAAACAAAACAAAAAAAACCTTTATCTGCTCATAGGGGGGACCTAGTCCAATCAAACTGGATTTAACCACGTAGGTGTTAAAACACCTTTACATCACAACATTGGTTTTTTTATAGTCCGGTCCTGGATTTGTGTCCTCCATGTTTCCTTTGTGACATTCATTCATTTTTGTTTGTGTAGAAAATTACCTCTGTGTACGAGGAGTTTGTCTGAACTCCGCAGACGGTTTTTCGCCTCCAGCTGAGGCAGAAATCTGTTCTCCACTTTGCCTCCAGCTCTGACAACATCTGGCCCCCCAACCGGCCCCACCCCACCCCACAGGGAAACTGGCTGACCATTAAATTTGACTTTTCCCATTAGCCTTTGTGGCTGGTNCCCCACAGGGAAACTGGCTGACCATTAAATTTGACTTTTCCCATTAGCCTTTGTGGCTGGTTAAGTGGTTGTAGAGGGGGGGTTAATCACCTGCTGCACCTCAAATAGCAGCAGTGTAACACAGAGTTAGAGAAGACGGAATTAAAAGAAAATTAAAAGAAAAAAGAGACTATCCATTTGTGGAAGCTTGCTGGCTTGAGTCCCACAAAAAAGGCGGAAAGTTTGGAAAAGTAGAGACAAGTCAGAAATGTTCCTGATACTCTGATCAGACTGTTACATAAAAAACTGACATGGATACACCATGAGTGCAGAAGATAGGTGTGTGTGTGTGTGTGTGTGTGTGTGTGTGTGTTCATGTGCATGTATGTCTGTATGTCTACAGTATGTGAGTGTATATGTACTGTAGTGTGTGTGTGTGTGTGTGTGCGTGTGTGTGTGTGTGTGTGTGTGTGTTTGGCAGACAGGGGGTGTGTGTGGGTGTGTCGGTCATCAGGTTCTTCTCTTTGATGCGTCTCTGTTGTTGCCAGGCGACATGCTGAGCTCTAATTTTTAACTCGTGGATCATGACGCCCTCTCCCAATTAGACGCAGCCTCCAACTTGCCGTAGCAGGCCGGCCGCTCCGCCCCCCAACCTGACAGACAGCAGAGCAAAGGATTACTGACTCTCTGTAGCCTCAAGTTTGGTACCCGCTGGTTTAGAAAAATGAGTCTCCTGAGGGTCCATTGAGCAAGGCATCAAACTCCTAACTTAAACCTCATATAAACCACAACATAACCATTTATATAACTTCTCAGAAAGTACTAAACAAGCCCTCTAAACCTCATAAAGTACCACAAAAGCCACCACAATAACCTCAAACTGCTCAATAATACCATTCATAAACCAAATAATGTCGATAAAAACTTCAACTGTACATAGAAACCACTGACTAACAGTCATGTAAATACCTAAAAACTAGCAATACCCATATATCAACCTGTAATAACCATCAACCACCTTCATACAGAACCATTAAAGGATCATCCTAGTGATTTTGCATGTTTAAGCCCAATAAATCCAGTCCATATACACATTTTCCAAAACATACTACTCAAGCAATAAATTTTAGAATTATTGTTCCTTCCTTCCAGGCTGCCATTGGTTTCAGTTCATTCCAGTACACTACAAAAATCAGCTTGTAGAGATGTGAAACATGGCTGAAATAAGCCAACAGCCAACACGACATCTATGAAATTTTTTATTGAAGTTATTTAGTTTAAGCGATCCAACACAGAGCTGCACGGAAGAAAACATATGCCAGGGAATATAGTCCAGAAAAAGACAACTTTCACCAAGACAAACAATCACGCCTTCTACAATTGCGCAAGTGTTAGCAGGAAAACCACTGAATTTTAAGGTGTATCATCTGAAAAAATAATTTTGAAAAATTAAGGGTTTTGGTAAAATAACAATAAAACTAAAATACAGTTTTGTGTTGTGAAAAATGGTTGTCAGTAATGTAAAGTGTATGTGCATCATATTTATTGTAGGCTTAAACATGCAAAATCCTTTATGGTAAAGGTATGGTCCTTTAGACCTCCATATAATATGAGGTCTAATACCTTCATACAGTGCCCATACATTATTATATTAAATACCTAAAAACCCTTTTATAATATCTATAATCTCACTTTAATTAGTAAACATTCATACAGTATCTAGAAACCATGACACCACATCATACTACCTACAAGTCTTTAAACAGACAAAGAGGCAGACAGGTATCCTGTCCTAGCAGCAGATAGAGCTAATTGTCCCTCAGTGGGTCGGGTTAAAGACAGAGAGCTACAGGTGGACTACCTGGTGGTCTAACTCAGGCTCAGCAGGACAGATGTCACCCCCACCCCACCCCTTCGTCCCCCCACTGGGATCCTAATAACAGGAGGACGGACAGAAGGACTTGTTGGACAACAGCGACGGCTGCCTGACTGCCAGCAGCCCTCTCTCTGCTGGATGTCTAAATGCACACGTACGCACACATATATAGAAACACACACACACACACACACCTGATTAAATGTGATTATTCTCTTTTTTTAAACAATCTTCCACAGAGCCCTCTGCATAAATTTGACCCATAAGCCACCATATATACTACTGCAAACCCCAAATACTGTCTATAAACCCACTGTATAATACCACTCACACATATAATACCCACTGACACCTTAAATACAATATGATACAGCACTTCCAATTCCCATTTAGAACCCATTAAAAATCACAAAGTATCTATAAACCCATATATCATATCTATACAGTATATACCTACAATGTACCCATAAACCGACATAAACTCCATAAACTGTACCTTCAACAACAAACATACACTAGCTCTGTGCATGTGCATTGGTAAGGTATTACAAGTCCTGTGTGTCCATGTTTGTGTTTTGGGGGGGTAGTTAATGTGTGGTGTGTGTGTGTGTGTGTGTGCAGTGACCTCCTGTGCAGAATTCACTGGTTCCAGGCTCCAGGCTGTTGTCTTTCATCTGTCTTCACAGGGGACAAACACACTCAGGATTACCAGACAGGTTAACATTAGCTGGTTACACACATACACACACACACAGATTAAGGTAGCTAACACCATCAGGCTGTTAGCTACCAGTAATTTGCAGCATGTGTGTGTGTGTGTGTGTGTGTNGCCTCGTGCTGCTAAGCTTCTTTTACCTCCACAATGGCTACCTGCTGGGCGCTCAGGGCCAATTAAAGCCCTTGGAGAGAGAGAGAAAACACCTCGAACCTTGTTCGCCCACAAATTGAGAGGGAAGGACCCACCAGCTGGCTGATAAAAATATACTCTCGTGTGTGGTTCATAACAGAGCACCACAGAGTCTAAGAAAGTCTCTTAGGTGAGAGACAACACGTCATGTATATTTGGCGAACTGTGAATACTGTTAATTCTGTTCATGTATACTTATTACTGACACTACTGCCTTAATCAGAATATGTGTGCATATAAACATACTGATTGATAAGTTCTAAGCCTATGGAAATCTCTCACTCAGGTGTTTTGGTTCTTTATTTCCAAACATAATCCTTTTCCAATTCAGTGTACTTCTGCCAACGATGCTGGAGGGATTTTATTTAAAAAAAAAAAAAAAAAAAANAAAAAAAAAAAAAAAAAAAACCTCCACAGTTGACATGACATCATCATCTGAGATGGCTCAGGCTCACAACTTATCAATCAACCCTCATACAGTTGTCAGTTCTAGTGCTGGTGAAGTAATGATATTATTTTCCAGGTGATTGGCAGGTAATGACATGTTCTGTGATTGGGTGACGCTCTCAGAGGAGTCGGGTATCGCCGGGCAGCGTGTCTTCCTCTCCTCTCTGAACAGCACACCTGCATTAACATACCTGTCTCCTGGTGACATCACTGCCCACCAGCACTCCCATTGGCTGTCTGTGGGGTCACGAGACACTCAGGAGAGGTNGTGGGTGTGGATGAACGTGTGCCACCACTGAAGCATTCTAAAAGTTTTTATTGTGTTTGGACAAAGAGTTCTTCATAGTAGGTGAAGCGTAAAGTGGGAGAGATTTGATATTTCCTCCTGCCTGTGTGTGTGTATGTGTGTGTGTGTGTGTGTTGGTATTCCTGTATGTTATAATTAAGTCCAAAAGGTATGAATTAACCTAAATAGTTGTAACATGAGTGTTTTAGCCTCAGTGTCCAAATTAAACTCATTCAGTCTGTCTGCAGAGACACACACACACACACACACACAGAGATATCAAGTAGGAATGCAGTAACGATCATAGTACTGTTTTAGAATCACATGAAATCATAAATTTCTATCATAGAAGTAAAGTCGGACTCGTGAATTGTGAATGTGGTTTAGGACTCGCTCCTCAGCAGGTCCCCCAACACCACAAACTAATCCAGTTTAATCCCAACAGGAATCCAGATAACCAACAACTCCAAATCCCAAATCCAACCAAACAACTTTTCATTACTTCCATATTAGAGCTGTAAGACGATTTAACACAGCAGCTAATGTCCCTAAAATGCACGGTTGTTTTTTTTTTATTTTATTCGTTCATTTGGAATAAAGAATCTTAAGATCCTGGATCAGGGTGGGCAACTATTTTTCCATAAGCCCCTTTCACATATGCACTGTAGTCAGGAGAAGTTGCTGCAGCTATTACCAGGATAGCAGTACATCCCGGGTTTATTTATCTTCAATAAAAACCATTTTCACATAAATATATTCAGGTTATGAGTACATATTCCCCCTNCCCCCCCCCCCAAAAAAAGGTTAAAATACTTCGTCAGCACCTTTTCTGCTTCAACTAGGACAGACTATTGTGCATTTTATCAACCTTTTATCTATTGAACAGTTAAGTACAAGCTGTGGAGCTCGATTCTGAATAATCTGAAGTTTGTTTAGATCCCTTTTTGCTCTAGATCAGATTGCAGGATAATAGTTTATATGCAACAAGAACTAAAGACTGTACGACCTTCTTAGTTGTATCAAAAGGTAAAATCCAGGCACACTTTCTGATGGCAGAAATCCCTCTTCCCACTTTAGCCACAATATTGTCTATATGACTGGTCCAAGTCATTCTTTCGTCAAGGGTGACACCCAGAATCTGGACCTTAGTCTCCTTCACCTGTTGACCCTGTATAGCAAGACACAATTTTACTTTTCCTATGAGAAGAAAAGCTTATACTCTTTGACATGATATATTTTGTATTATCCAATTGTAGACCAACACTGCAAGGTGAATGGAGGAAGCAGAGAATGAAACCTCCAATCTGCGATGTCATCAGGAAACAAATGTGTCTCTCCAGGGTGACACTGCTTACACACACGCACACACACACACACACACACACACACACACACACAAACACACACTATTCCTGAAAAGACCTAATGTCTCTGCCACAATGAGAGTTAAAAATGGCTGAGAGAAGGAATGGTGATGACTGTAGTGGATGAGAGAGAGAGAGAGAGAGAGAGAGAGAAAGTTAGTTGGAATGTTTGGTCATTTGGTATGAACAGTAGCCAAGTGCCCCCCCTTCCCTTGGTGCCCCCCTGAAGGGGCACCAAGGGAGGCAACAGTGCTGGTCGCCGTAGTAACAGTAGTGGAATTAATAATAGTGTAATAGTATTAAATGCAATATTGAGTTATTACTGTTGAGAACCATTTTCGTATTTCCATTGTGATTGTTATGTATCAGTATTACTAAATTTTTGATTGTGGGATTGTGTGTGTGTGTGTGTGTGTGTGTGTGTGTGTGTGTGTGTATGCGTACGTGCGTGTGTGTGTGCGTGCGTGTGTATGTGTGTTGGTTGGTTACTACTGTTGGTGAGTGAAACAGCATCTAACGCCAAAGAGCCGCTCAAAGACGAGCGACTATTTTGTAAGGAGTTTTTCAGCTGTGTGTGTGTGTGTGTGTGTGGTTATGGAACCTGTCCAGAATATCCCCAGTGAGCACACTAAGATCAGAGAACCAATCAGAGGGCTGCTGCTTCAGTTTTCCTCTCTCAGGGGGCCGCTGGTCTCGACCCTAGTCAGGTCCTCAAATACTGCCCAACACACACACACACACACACACACACACACACACAAACTCGTGATGTCACTCAGTGTTTTCAGAAGTTTAGTTAATCAAGAGTTCAGGTCTTCAGGAGATAGTTTACTATCTTAGAGCCGAACATCCAAATTTGGGCATGGGGGGCCAGGACTGAGGTGGGATGAGAAAGAAGTAAAAAACCACAGCCGAATTTGACAGGCTGAGATATCATCATCATCATCATCATCATCATCATCATCATCATCAGTCATCAACATCATGAAAATTATGAAAGGATTAAAAAAATGTGAAAATAATAAGAGATTTTGGAAGAGAAAGAAAGAAAGAAAGAAAGAAAGAAAGAAAGAAAGAAAGAAAAAGAAAGAAGTCTGGTGTCTTAATGTGGACAGCATGTTGTCAGACATAGGGTCACACCATGCTTTGAGGGGGCGCCTCGGCGAAGCGACGGTCGATCACATTAATCCTCCAGCAATGACAATGCGGGAACCCTTTTGAAACATTCGATGGGCAATTCACGGTTTGTACCGCGGAAACCCCCCAGACATGGCCTCACCGCGTCAGCCGGNAAAAAAAAAAAAAAAAAAAGAAGGTACCATAGGACCTGCGTGAAGTTGGCCCCTCACCTAACGCAAAACTCCGGGAAAATAGTGTCAATCGTTTGTGCTGCGTTTGTGCCGTTAAAAGTTTTGTTTGTGCTGCTACATGAGTGATACGTGTCATGGATGTTTGTGCGGCAACTTGGAGTCCAGAACAAATTTCCTTATGGGGACAGCAAATTATATTCTATTCTATCATTTCTTTGATATTAAAAGCTTTATTATAGGCGATGACGTCACCNGCACTGAATCTTTACAGCTGGCAGCTGCTGCTTGTTTAAGCTTAATTGCAGAATGGGCGGAGCTGAATCATGCTGATCGGTAAATCGGTAAATAGCGGGAAAAAGTGAGTGGCACAAATGAAAGTTTTAATGGCACAAACGCAGCATAAACGATCGAGATCATTTTGGGTGAATTTGGAGCAGGTCAGGGGGCTGGTAACGTCATCGCCTATAATAAATCTTTTAACACCTAAATAATGATAACAGCACAAACCAGCACAAACGACTGACACTATTTTCCCGGAGTTTTGCGTTAGGTGGTCGAGAGTCGTGACTTAAGAAAACTCGCGCGAGGGGGTGTTGCCGGCCGCGCGCGCACTTCCACAGAGCGCTGAAACAGTGACGAAACTAAACGAAGGAGGGTATAACACTCATCTTTCAAAAAAGAGAAAATGGAAGAAGAAGAAGAAGAAGAAGAAGAAGAAGAAGAAGAAGAAAAAAAGAGGAAGCAGGACGGAGGTAAATGATAATNAGAAGAAGAAGAAGAAGAAGAAGAAGAAAAAAAGAGGAAGCAGGACGGAGGTAAATGATAATTACAGTACACAAAGTGAGAATGTAGCCCAGTGTACTGTAGCTAGCTAGCTTCACTCAGCTTTATTTTTATTTTTATTTTTGTCAAACGGTTTGCAGTAACATTTCTCAGTGTAATATTAGCTAACTTTGTTAATTAGTTAATGAGGTAGCTAGGCTAGCTATCTGACTGAGGTAAGTGACTGTCATTGCAGGTATTTTCATTTTGCTCATTTTTCCAAGTATTTCAATTTGCTAGTTGCTGAATATTTGCTTTAACAAGCTACGTAAGAAAAGTGGTTGTGTCAGCTATAATTGTCTAAGTCTGTAATTTACCAAAAAGGAAAGACATATAACTACTGATTTAATTTAATGTTTCTATCACCCCCAACCCACCACCACCCTTTTTTTTTTTTTTTTCCNTTTTTTTTTTTTTTTCCCCTTTCTTGCCTCAGGAATATTGTTGAAGCTTTTTTCTTATCAGCAAGCATCATGGCTTTATGACACTGCTGACTTAGTTCAATATATTCTACGCAATGCTATTAATATACCCTTAAAAGCTCTCTCACTAGCTCTCTATTTCTAGCTCTCTACCGCTCTCTCTTTTTGTGCCTATCTGTCTCTGTTTCTATCTCTATTTTTCTGTCTCTCTCTCTGTCTCTCTTTCTCACTCTGTATGTCTCTGTCTCTGTGTCTTGCTCGATCTTTCTCTTTGTATGTTCATGTGTCAGCTTGGCCTTTAAAGTTTTGGAGGTTGAGAAGACTCAGGCAAAGAAAACTTGGTGAACAGACCAAACAGAAACAAACACAACCTTTCACCAAGCAACCCCTTTATACCTACCAAGTGTGAACCACCAACAGAGAAGGAGGTTAACACACAGTACATTTACATGCATGCAGTAGTCTGATAATTTGTCTGAAGCCTGAATAAATGAGACAGTACATTTACATGCACATTTGAACTTCGATCATTCTCTGATTAAGGGTTTAGTTTTTTTTTTTTTTTTCAAAT
The DNA here is from genome assembly GCA_014773175.1 of Lucifuga dentata. NCBI lineage: Eukaryota > Metazoa > Chordata > Actinopteri > Ophidiiformes > Bythitidae > Lucifuga > Lucifuga dentata. The sequence goes on from VXCM01001784.1 coordinate 65,459, forward strand.
GTCACATAAAGACCTTAATCATTTCATAAAGTGATGTAGGCAGCGGATAGTCATGTTGTTTCATGTTGTGAACAGGTGTGCACCTGTATTTTTGGTGTAGTGGACTGCTGATGGCCCTTTGGGCTTGTGGCCCTCAAACTCCTCATAGTGTTTTCAGGAAAGGTGTTGTGTTATAAACGTTTTGTACCTGAACATTCATGGATAATGCTCAGGGGGGTGGAACTTGGCCTGTAGCGTGCCGCTGCCCGTCAAGTGCTCTGCGAGATCATTAAATGTGATGTGAGCTGTTGTCAGTCATCAGCTCAGCTCTGCCCACCACCTTCATCTGCTGCCAGGAAGCACCAACCGCCTGCTGACATGCCAATCACTGCTCCATGTTTGCTTTTATCTCAGGGTCACCATAGATCTGACCTTTATAAGCCAGCATCTACACTGTAAAAGCTTAAACAAGCTAAATATTCTCTCGACCAGTGACTTTTTCTCATATCTTAAAACATTTGATTTAAGCCTGTTTAGCTTCATAGAAATAATAAACCTTTATAAATTCAAGATAAATCTGCACAAAATTTGATTATTTGTCTTTTCATTTGGATCATTTTAGGAGTTAACTTCTTTAAACAGAACAACAAACCTGGAAATGACTACCAAGGTCTCAGAGTCACTCAGATTCATTCTGTAGCTTCAGAATACTTTTTTAAAGATGAAAAATGTAACATAATTACAGCCAAAATGGCTGACTGTGGAGACTCATGAGGTTGCACATAACTCTAAATTTGAAACAATGTGGACAGTGTCTGTGTGACATAAGTGGGATTCATCAATGATTGGCCAAGTGAAGAGATGCCGAGGAAGGGGAAGTATACTGGAGGGGGACAGTGTTAAACAACTTTGATGAGTGACTGGCAGAGGAAGTAAGGAAGTACCAGCACCTATATGATTCTTATAAATACCGACAAATGGCTGCTGATTCCTGGAAGAAGTCCTGGAGTTCTTCTTGCTTTCAAGAATCCTCCAGGATTCTTGAAAGCGAGAAGAAGGAGAAGCAAGAAGCAAGAACGGACCATCCACATGTCCTGGTTATGAAGGCCAGGACATGTGGATGGTCTGTTTTGGAGCTGTCCATGCCCACACCTAAGCTTGCCAGATCTAAGGGCTGGCAATGACACAAGACTGTTTGTTGTCAGCTGGAAATCAGACTGAATAACTTACTGAGACTAATCAGACTAAAATGCGCAATAGTGTAGTGCAGATGGTAACTGAATCTTTGCTGAGTTTCAGTTTTTTACAGTGTACTTAGGTCCTGGAGTTCTGTCACTGTCATGTTATCAGGTGACAGAAATACTCAAAGTGTGTTTGTGGGGCTGATCACAGAGAAAGTTTCAGGTTTTAAAGTGTCATATCACTCAGATTAGTGCTTAAAGAGAATTTTATGGTGTAACTGCTGTCAGTTGGCAGTTCAGCAGTTTGTTTGGTGAAAATCCCTCAGACATGACGACACGAAACCGAAAGACACAAAGTCTGGCTTCATTCCCACTGAAAAGTTTCACAATTCATAAAAATATCTGTTTAACGTTCTGCAGTGTAAAAAGTAATTTCTTCTTCTTCTTCTTCTTCTTCACTTGATTATAGATAACAATTCTTCCACATGTAATTGTCATGTGATCCATGTTACATTAAGTCCTTCACACTTGATGGCTTACAAAGGAACACGCTAGATATTCTTCAGAAGGTTTCAGGAATTTGAGAGGAACTTCCATGGCTTCATGTAGCATTTCCTGGGATTTTTGGAGAGCATTCCCTGAGGAGGTCCGTGGATTCATTGGGAGGCTCTAAAAATCCTTAGGAAGTTCTATGGGTTCTAAAGTAGGCCGTGGTGATTCTTGAGAATGTTCTAGATGCATGTGAAGAGGTGCTGTGTGTACTTTAGATTTAGTCTTTTTGATGACTTACTAAAGAACATGCTAGAGGTTCTTTGGGAGGTTTTGGGGGTTCTTGAAGAACTTTGATTGATTCACGTGACATTTTCTGGGATTTTTGGGAAGCATTCAGAGGTTACTGAGGGGTGAGACCAGCGAATGTACAAAACGGTGGTGAGACCAGCGATATTGTATGGCTTAGAGACAGTGGCACTGAGGAAAAGACAGGAGGCAGAGCTAGAGGTAGCAGAGACTAAAATGCTGAGGTTCTCTTTGGGAGTGACGAGGATGGATAGGATCAGGAACGAGTACATCAGAGGGACAGCGCATGTTAGATGTTTTGGAGATAAAGTCAGAGAGGCCAGACTGAGATGGTTTGGACATGTACAGAGGAGGGATAGTGAACATATCGGTAGAAGGATGCTGAGGTTGGAACTGCCAGGCAGGAGGCCTAGAGGAAGACCAAAGAGGAGATTTATGGATGTAGTGAAAGAGGACATGAAGTTAGTTGGTGTGAGAGAAGAGGAGGCAGAGGATAGGGTTAGATGGAGGCAGATGATTCGCTGTGGTGACCCCTGAAGGGAAAGCCGAAAGGGAAAGAAGATTCAGAGGTTACTGAGGGGGTTCCAAGACTCTTTGAAAAGGGTCTGTGTGTTCATTAGTAGTTTCTGGAGATCCTTTAGGGCCTATGGGTTTTAAAGCAGGCTGTAGTGGTTTTTGAGAAGGTTCTAGATGAAGGTAGTGGGTCTTTTATGAAGCTTCAGAGGCTCTTCACAAGATCTATCTAGCCATCTTAGCTATAGCTTTGTTCATCTGCAGCTCTCTGGCTCCCTCTAGTGGCAGGTAGAAGTTTCACACAGTTTCACAGTGAATCTGGTCTGAATCTGATCCTGATGGTTTTCACAGGTTTGGGTTCTGACTGTGCGGGAAGGGTCAACTCAGGGTCTCAAGCAGGAAGTCAGGACCGAAAAACTCCAGCAGGTTTGGGAGTGTACCTCCTCCTCCTCCTCCTCCTGCAGTTCCCATGTACTGTATGTGTTAAATGAATCTTTCTTTTTCCACTGACCCATCCAGAGTCCTGCAGCTGTCTGTGTTTTACAGACAGGATCATGACAAATAAAACAAGTGCTCCTCTGTGGGGAGAGACTTCTGTCTGTCTGAACTAGGCGTGGGCGATATAGCCTTAAAATAATATCATGATATCTCAAGGCATTTTTGTAATAATGATATGAATTTCACACAGTGTTGCCAACTTAGCACATTTGTTTCTAGATCTAGGGACTTTTAAGAACTCTTTAGTGACTTTTTTTTTTTTTTTTTTTTTAAGAGTTTAGCGCCAAATGTAGCAACCTTTTGGTGGACATCAGCTACTTTGAAGAGAAGAGAATTGCAAAACGTGTTCCATGAATCTGTCTTAGCAGCCAGACAGAAACGTGAATGAGTTGCTCATTCACCGAACTCACTGAACCTTACAGAATAATAAGATGATGTTGTATCATTTAATGTGACAATTTAGGTTCTATTTTAAGGTAGGACCTAAACCAAGAGAGTGCCACATCACGGATTCCTAGGTGCTTTTAAAGACGATTGAGTAAAATATCATGATTGATAGTATCAAACGCTGTACTAAGGTCAAGGAGGATTAAAATAGTGGTTCCAGAATCAACAGTAAGAAGTAGGTCATTAACTACTTTGGTTAGGTTGGTTTAAGTGCTGTGAAATGGCCTGAAACCAGGCTGAAAAGGTTCAAATAAATAGTTAGAGGTAAGATAATCTATCAGCTGGTCAGATACTAAACTTTCAAGAACTTTGGAGAGGAAGGGAAGATGTTAGGGTGTGTTTCCTCTCTTGAATAGCCCTAGTGGTTCCAGCACCTAGATTGGATTCTGTGTCGAGAGATCAGGCCCCTGGTAAACAATGAACCACGGCTGGCCTAGTTAGTCTGATGCGGTCGGGTATGCAGTCTCTCGCAGACAAAGGGGGAAGCAGAGACATGTTAGCTGAGAGGGCTAGCAAGCACCATAAAATAATTTGCAGTAGAAAAGTTAAAGGGACTTAGGTAGTGAGGAGCCTTGTGAGCTCTGCATCCACTCAGGACCGCAACTAACCCATAGGCAGATGGAGACAAGCTAACTGAACTGTTTGACCTGGCAGTTATCTCACCTTTCCTGCCTTCTTACCCCTAGGAAATCCATTGCTTGGAGCAACGAGAGAGAGAGAGAGAGAGAAAGCCATATTCACGGTAAATTTTCGTGGGAACTGGCGTTTCAAATTCTCTGATTTCTGTCTGATTCTCACCCTGTTACTGATACACTGTGTGTGTGTGTGCGTGCGTGCGTGCGTGCGTGTGTTTAGTTAGGATCATGCTGGCCACACACCTTGCCTGCCGCCCTGCCAGCTCTGTTACGCTGAACGTCTCTTAAGATTATCACTTCATGAGTTTGAAGCTCAAGTGAGCAATTTTTGACAACTAGGGGCAGAGCAAACTTACTGAAGCACAGTCATGACTTCCTGTCAGCTTATCAAGTTTTGTTAGCACACCACTGCCTGCTTCCACATCCAGTATTCTCTCTTCTTTTACCTCAGTTTGGTCTAACATTCTGTCTGCATTAGCCTTGCTTTGGTGTGTGTCTTGGTAGATGCCTGTCTTTCTTTTTTGTATACTTAATTAAAAGCTTAATTAGCAGGTTTTATTTTGGGTTGTAGATGAGAGCTGTGAGACTCAACCGTATAGCCTGTGGTGGGAAAGCCAAAAGAATGAGCTAAAAGAGGGTTAAATGATGCTAAAATGTCAGTAGATCTGCAGAGTTTGGTGATATTCTGATTAAGTGATTGTACTGGAGCTCCAGCAGCTGCTGCCTCATCTGGTCAGGACAATCTGAAGACAGAAACGTGGAGTGTTTCCTGTTCAGTGGCTCAGATGTGATCCTCAGAGTACAGCTCAGGTTTCTGGATTCTGTGTGAAAGCAGACTGGATAAACAGATCCAGGAAAACTGCAGGACTGCAGGGAATCAACAGGGGAATCCAGCAGATGGATTTGGCCGGAGAAAATTCACTCCCAGGTTGAGGATCATATGATGGCTGTGAATCATCAAGTGTGATCATCAGCGGCACTGCAGGGAAAACCAATGATCAACACACTCCTTTCCCTCTGACACAGACATCACTCTGTGCCTTTGAGCAAGACACCATTCACTTTTTAGTCAATACACCGTGGTTGAGGTAAACTCTTCTTCCCATTCCACCTGGCACATTTTAATCCTGTCATTTTGACTGGCAAGTAATCTAATTATTTCTCTTGCTGACCGTCATAGACCTTGGACCTACGGAGCCCCCCATGGTCAATAATAGAACAAATAGATGTGGAATTCCATAAGCATGGTTTTGAAACTGTATGGGTACTCATCAAAATTCATCCTTTGGTCCAAAGTAAGACTTCTATTGGGGGTGAATTTTAGTATTCTGTCTTTAGCATGTTAGTAGACCATGTTAGTATTAAGTTCATTGTGTGACTTAGGCTTCAGTCATTATTTTTTTGAGTATCTTGTCATGAAATCAAGTGTTGGAAAGGTTTAAATTTTGACCTGCTGATGGTGCTAGATGAGGTTAGGGGATCACCAGAGTCATTAGGACTCATCCTCTGGGGATCATGAATCTCTGAACAGACAGACTACATCTGTGGTTAAAGCAGCTAACAAGATTATTGGTAAGCTGCAGGCCCACTTTCGGACATTTTTTCTCGTCAGGCGACGAAAAAAGCCAGGCTAATCTATGGTAACAAAGACCATTAAACGATGAGTTCAACTTACTTCCATCAGTTGAAGTTTTAGGTGGCGAAAGGTCAGATGCAATCACTATAAATTTTCATTTGTTCCGTGTGCATTGAAATTTTTGAACTCAGGTTTGTGATAAATGCACTCTCTTTGCACCCATACATAAATGAACTGGATTTTTAAAATATAAGTTTAATGTACTCTTTAACCATGGAATGTTTTTATTTGTTGTCGTATTATGTGATTGTTGCTGTTTGTGGTGTTTCCCTGCTGCAGGAGAAGATTTCTTTCTTTCTTTCTTTGCCCATAAGTCAGTGCTGAACTGTCACACTTCGCACAAGGAATTGAACGCTTAACCCTGGCCATGCCTTGCTTTTTTAAAATGTCAGGCGTGTTGGCTCCACAGACGTTGCTAATGGAGACTGTGTCATTCGTGCTGCCCAAAACTTCTGTTGAAAAGAGCAGCAGGAGGGTTAGAGGAAGAATAACCATGACTCACCTGTCGACGTGTTTAATTTTCACCTTAACAGCAGGTCATATGACTGTAGACGTCACTATTATCTTGACTGTAGGTTAAGATAATGACCATAATGTTCACCCTGCCCAGGCTTATTTAATTAGAAAGGAAAGTTAAAGTCATAATAGAGCCAAGCCAAATGAAATTTAGAGAGCACTGAGCTAACAGAGCTGACAGTGTTCAGCTGACTAAGAGGAAACCAAACAAAAGCTTGAAAACCATCAGACTTCATCTGATGATGTCATCATCTGAGGCCATACAGCTTCCAGCTAAATTTTTTTTTTTCATATTGTGAAGAGGGGAAGATTTAATCTCATTTGAATTGATCTTTAGTAGTCAGTGTTTTCACCACATGGTTTGGTGTAGTTCATTCAGACTAGTATTTGTTTCCCTCATTGGTCTGGTTCATTTTTGCAGATCTGAACACAGCAATCACACCTGGGATTCTTTTTGGAGGAAGTGGTCTTGGTCCAGTTCTAAACAAACTCTAGAGTGGTTCGTTTGTGGTTTGAGCATGATCTGTACGACTTTTGAACCAACTACAGAGCAATTTATCAATGCTCTAGAAGCAGAGATAGCTAGGTGTGTGTGTGTTTAATGTTAAGTAAACTCCATCTTTGATTAGTAAATCAAACAGATGTGAAAAGGTAGTAACACATCAAGCTTACCTTCAGCTATCTGAAGGCAGCACATTTTCTTTAGTTGTGTGAAGAAACGTGGTTTTCTACATGTTATCTTAAAGCCAAATTCAGCTTATGCTGAATGGCCCCCTATAACTAGTAACTAAGTATCGCAATTCCATTTTTGTTCCGTGTTATTTAGTTTTCCCGCCATGGTAAACTTTTTCCTGTTTTTACTTTCTCTCCTCCAGACATTTCTGACCAATGAATTTTCCTGATATATTTTGGTTTAATTCAAAGATTTCCTGTGAAACTGAACCAAACGAAATGGTAAGTGCAGCATTGTCACAGTTTAGTCCCTGATTCAGACCAGAGCAAACAATGTACAGGTCTGAAAATACACTTACACTCAAAACTGAGATACTAGTGTGCATTTAAATGTTCTAACTTAAAACAATCTGTCTAATTTTAATCCTTCTTTTACTTCTTAAAATATGATTAAAAGATTGTGGGGCTTTAAAACTTTAAAATTTGTATCCTTTGCAGCATTATGTTTACCTCCATCTCCAAAACTGACTTGGTCATGTGTTAGACATGGACACTTAAAAAAATAAGATGAGATGATCTTTAATACTGCATATAACAATGTTTAAGACAGTACTTAGTTAAGAAAAACTGTGTGTGTGTGTGTGTGTGTGTGTGTGTGGCCTCAGTATTGATTCTGCCGTGGCTCTACACATCATTTGTCCATCTTTTTGTAGGGCTCAATACAATCATCCACCCTCTGTCAGTGACTTTTTCCAGCTGTAAGAATGTGTGTATTTATGTGTGTGTGCGTGTATGCATTTATGTGTGTGTTCATGTGTATGCGAGTCTCCCTCGTTTTTGACTTTTCAGCGCCTGCGATCTGTCGTCTTATATGTATCTTTATTTAAATGCATATATCTTTCTGTTTCCCAAGCGACAGTGAGGGGGGTGGGACTTCAAGGTTTCAGGGGTAATATAACATCACCGAGGAAGGGGGGAGGNGGGGGGGTTAGGAGGGTTTTTTCCATCATTATTAGCTTGTTAGTTGGAGTGTCATTACTATTATTAACCCAGGTGTGTTTTCTCAATGACCCAATTTTCCGTCCTGATGGAGGGATGGAATAGAGGTCTTCCAGCACCAGGGGGATGCTGACCATTGGAGAGGGTGCTGTTGCTCCTAGCAACAACACAGAGAAAACATCATGTGACAAGCCAATTAAGTTTTACTTCAGGTCAGTGTAATGTGGGATACAAATTTGCTAAATGTAATATAAAAAGTAAAATTTAAGTTTAAACTTTTTCAATCAAATCAAGATATTTTCTTAACAATGTAATAAAAAAAAACTCTTATGATGTTACAATATTATGTTTTTTTTGTCAGATTATTCTTTAGATATTACAGCCAGCCAGAATGAAAATGGATCCAGAGACAAAAGTAAATCGATTGGCTGTTCCAGCAGTGCACTCTGGGAGTTACAATTGACTTTGGTGTCTAGTTTGTGACCTTTGACCTTTGATCATTGAAGCAGATTGTTTTTCAGCACAGCATCTCATTGTTTGTACTGATGATTCAACCAGGAAAGTTTCAGTTCATCAGAGTGTCAGAATCAAACTATACACCATGAAAAAAAAGAACGTTTTTGAAAAACTAGCAGCACGCTAGTTCATCATCATGTGTCACAACCAGTAGCTGTAAATTCTCACCAGGGGTGTCAGTGTTGTGCCAAATTATCACAAAGAGCTTTAAGGAAAATGCACGAGATTTCCAGGAGTTTTCAGGAGGGGGGTGAAGATGGAGAGGAGGAGGCTGTCAGTGTGATGGCTCCCTTGAGGTTTCATTAGCAGGTAATGGACCTGATGATGAAATGTCAGACACACACACAGTGGAAAAGGGGAAAGTGTGGGAAGTGATGTCAGAGTAACGGGGGCTGCTGATTGGGTGAAAGCTTCCCGGGCAGCCGCTATAAAACTTGATGTGAAGCCATAACACACAAACAACACTAGAGCAAGAGACATTCCTGCTCAGCTCCCTCTCTTTCTCTGTGTTTCCCAGTCTCTCTCTCTCTTTGTGTGGATCTGTTCCTCAGGACCTGCAAAAACTGAAGGTACGCACTGCTGTTCATACATGCATGCCTTTATCTGCATGTGTGTGTGTGTGTGTGTGTGTGTGTGTGTGTGTGTGTGTGTGTATGAGAGAGAGAGGTGCAGGTGTGCACAGGTGCAGAGGTCTTGCAGGTATAAATAAACTTACACTGCAGGTTTATTTTGAGTTCTCAGACATGGTGAGAGATTTTTTTCAACTTGAGAGCAAAATTGCAAAGTTAGGAAAAATTTTATCTCTAACTTTCTTCTGCAGAAAAAAGTGTGAGTAACATGATGGTCTGTGATTGGTGAACCAGAATGTAACGTTCTGATTGGCTGAGATCCTGCTGCTGGGAAACATGGAGTATTTTTGTGAATGGAAGAATCTATGGAGTGTGTTTAGTGTGTGATTGTACACGTCAGTCTGGAAGAGAGAGAAAGATGTGAGCATCACCAGTGGTGTGAAAGGGGAAAGGTGTGTGTGTGTGTTTTAATTTAGTGAATGTGCACGTGTAAGTGTGTGCAACTATTTGTGCGTCATCAAGCATTTGTTTGTGTTGGAGGAATGCAAGAGTGCACGTCAGGTGAGTGTGCATGTGATGGTGGAAAGGCGTTTATTTGCAGGGATGGAAAATGCTAAAATTAGCCGATGTTGCTGGACAATACATTTGAACCACCAAGCTAAAACTGGCCTCTCTCTCTGTGTGTGTGCGTGCGCGCGCGCGCACATACGTATGCGTGTTCAAGTGTGTGCCTCATCTTGATGAGGGGCACAGAATTAAATTTTTTGTTTTGTGGATTCTTCGGTTTTAAATGATTCTCACTTTAAGCCACGCCCATTTTTTTTAGGTTTTGAAAATTGTATTTAGCCACATTAGCATTATTAGCATTGTGTGAAATATAATAGTGAAATATTTCAACTCCTATTGGATGGATTATCATAAATATTTTTTAGACATTCCTTGTCCACAGAGGATGAATCCCACTGACTTTTTTTTGATATTCCAAACCATTTCCTGTGATTTGTTGCCAAATTCTTGAAGAGAATTACAACCAAATTTAGAGACACGTGCTTATATCAACTCTGAATGATCCTGAAGATCTGATGCCATTTATCCTGTAGGAGGCGCTACAGTAGCATCATGTACAAAATCCTGATATTCCCACACAGGATTTTAGGAATCCTTCAAAACCATGGAAACCATCAGCCAATTAGAGTAGCTGCCTGTCATTATGTGGGTTTAGATGCAGATTAAACATTTGTTAAAGGTTTTCCATATTGAAATAATGAATTTAATACATAAATAATGTTTTATAGTAATTTGTCATACTGTTTGACCCTATTAAATTACCTTTAGTATCACTTTCATCATTCTTATTATTATCATCACTGGTTGATGTCATGTGTTTGGAAAGAGGGAAGAGCCGAGGTGTGTCTGACCTCATCACACTCTCTCACACACACACAGATAATGTTTTAACTTCCTGTGGTATTCCCACAGCCTTGCTCTTTTTCACACAGTGAGCTGTGGGTGAAGATAAACACACAGGCAGATCACCGACACACACACACACACACACACACAGACAGGCAGGCAGGCAGATATACGTCTGTGTGTGTGTGTGTGTGTGTGAGAGAAAGAGAGAGTGTGACAGGGACCTTCTTATTTCCATTTTGGAGATTTTTTGCTTTTCCTCCATGACATTTATCTGACTTTAATTTGTGTTTGCTTTAGTTGCTAGTTTAATTTTTAGTTGCTTTAGATTGTTGCTTTAATCACTAGTTGCTTTAATTCTTAGATAATTTAGTTAATATTGATTTTATTTATAAGTTGTTCTAGTTCCTAGTTGCTTTAATTCCTAGTTAATTTAGTTAATACTTCACTTACTAGTTGTTTTAATTACAAGTCGCTTTACTTTGACACTTTAGTTATATTTAGTGTAAACACAACTATGGGATGTGAACCACTTAAAAGACATAAAGACATTATTTAAAACTGAATGTTCATGAAGAGTTTGTGTGCGTGTATGTGTGTGCGTGTGGTGAAAGTGAAAGCTTTGTGTGAAAGACATCAAAGCTTTCTGATGGTTTCCTAAATCCTGAACATTTACATGACAAACTGGATGTTTTTCTTTGTGTGTTTTAGATGCAGACTGATTGTGGGCGTGTCCTCCTGTCCTGCCTGCTGTCCATCACTCTGATCCACTGCAGTGTGGACGGTCTCCGAGCGCGATCACAACCTCCTCAGGTTAGAGCACACACACACACACACACGAACGAACGAACGAACATGTACATACACAGTGTTTGTGTGATTGTACACTGTATGAACATAATGCTGTGGTAGAGGTCGGCAAAATGCAGCCTGTGGGCCAAATCTGTCCCTTGAAAAACATTAATTGGCTACCTGACAAAATCTGTGTTCTTTTTTTTAAATCTTACATCAAAACTTTGTCTGCTGTTCAGTATCAGTGTGTACTGTCGCTATCTAGTGGCAGCTGTATTTTTATGAGTTTTGTGTTTTTACTCGCTGTAGTTTTCCATTCTGAAGCAGAAGTGTTTGAAATATGAGGAACATTAAAATGTGCAGCTTTCACTGTAAAATGCAGTTAGCATGGTACTGGCACTGGTAATGAAAACTGAAAATTAACATTTTTGTGACAAAATTTAGCATGGTAACAAAAACTATACGTGTGTGTATAACATAGAAAAGCATAAGACACAGCAAGTGCATGTTGGTCATCTGGAAAAAAAAGTCCCTATCAATGTTGAAACCAAACTTATGCCCTTGAAAAGAAGGGGCATACCGAATACTAAGATATTCTGAAATTCATCTACTTTCTTCAAAGATTCAACTTTTCACACTCAAGTTGTTAAGATGATATTATCATTTCTAATGAAAAATCTTACATTAAATTCAAAAAGAATGCAAAATAGAAGCATTTTCACAGTGGTCTCAGACTTTTGGACCCTACTGTATATTACAATCTGTCTTTGTGTTCCAGCACATAGACCGGATCATGTTGGGGTCACATCCCGTTCTTCAGCTCCGTCCCAGTGGAGAAAAGACAGGACAGGAGCTAACGGCTAAGCTACGCCTATTGAACCACCTGGTAAGGATGGAGAATGATGTCATGGAGCCAAAGAGGAAGAGGAGTTTCCCTGGCAACAACACGCCACTGGACCGCTTATCAATCAGCACCATGGAAACCAAGCAGGGATCAAACAAGCAGAGGTACGACAACTATCAGGTCTAATTGGGATAAACAGACAAAACAAAAAAAAATATGCAAGTAAATTTTCATTAGCCTCAGCTCTGTCTCTTCCGGTTTCTTTCTTTAGGAAGGAGGTTGAGTTGCCACGGCGACAGGTGAGTCCGGTCCCCATCGACAGGATCGGAATGAGTCGTCTTCCAAACAGCCGAGGATAGGCCACACCCCCTTGTCTGACAGCCCCAGCTCCTTCAGCCCCTCCTCTGGACAGGTACGGTACTGCATGNCCCCCTTGTCTGACAGCCCCAGCTCCTTCAGCCCCTCCTCTGGACAGGTACGGTACTGCATGCACTGATTTGTTCCTGACAGGCAGCTGCTGGTTCCAGTCAGACAGCCCTGAGACTTGCTGCAGTGAGCAGGAATTATTCATTTACAAGAACTCATACCATATGATTGATAAGTCATGAGCCTGATCATAGCTGCCAGCGTGCAGGGATTATGTATTTGCTGCCTGCTCTCCATGATTGTGGCTTTGAACGTCTTCAGTAGCCACATTGCTCTCTTGATTTGCTCCCACATTCCCCATGTCCTGTCAGGTCTTCTTGTAGAAACCTCATAGACCAGCAGGGGCCAGAAGAGTCTCAGTTGAATAGCATGCTGGTAGATCCAGGAGCCCTGATTTGTCCACAGCTGTTAGCCACATGTTCAACCCACTTCTGGTCACCTGGCGTGCTGCAGTGTCCTCCAGGGTTTAGTCAGACATGTTACCCAGGTTCTTCACCGGCTTCTCGGTGACTGACTGGATCTGTCTGGACTCCCAGAGAGAAAAGCAGAAGTGATCAGTTGTGCTCCCCCTTCAAGACTAGGGACCTGGAATTTGCTGGCATAAAGCTGAATAAATTAATTTGTGGTCAAAAGGATCAAGTAAATTTGGTTATTTCTTGCCCGTTCTTCAGCCAGCTTAACATCTAAGATGTCGGAGCATCCTTCAACACACCAGCAGGGAATTTTTTCTTAAAGTCTCTGTTCTCACCTGCATAAATGAAATTAAAACCAGTGGCTGCCTGGAGAGGAAAGAAAGCAAAACCTGATGGTGATACTTTATGGAGTAAATCTTCTTAAACATTTATTTTTCATCTCTTTTCAGAGGATTCATCACTGACGCATGAAACTCACATCGATAGCAGCCGCCAATCACCTGCTGAACCTCAAACCGCCAATTACCCACCAATCTACCTTCCACTCACCAGGCTCCCCCTCCCCCTACACACAATGACACTTGTGAACATTTAATTATGGTGCATTCATGTGCTGCCTGTAACTTTCATGATGCTGTAAATACTCAAATATTGGCCTGTCATCTAATAATAATCAGCTGAAACAAAAATTTTCTCAGTATCTGAACTCTAACGTGTGTGTGATGGCAAATTTATCATGCAGCTGGTTTATGCTTAACACAGATGTGAACGTGACAGTGGGCATGCAGAAAATATGATGTAATTGTGGCCAGAAGGGAGGCCACGTCCCCACAGGAAGGATTTTATTAAAAATCAGCATTAATGTTTAGACAACATTAAGTACCTGCACAGACTGGAAAACATCAAACAACATGTGAATGAATGTGTGTAAAAGCAGCATTTTACGTTATTCTCACAGGATGAGTATTACCTGGGAATCTCATGGGATTTGTTATAATTGTCATGTCTACAATTTGTAAAGTAAAACTTCCAACTCTAATTACCTTTTATATTTCAGAAAACAAAGAGTTTATCTGATAATATTCATCCTATGAGAATCAGCATCTCTGTAATGAAATAACAGGTTCACTCTTTAGCAGAATGTCAGAATGTGGTAAAATATAAAAGTGTCTGAGTTTTTGTGCACAAATGCAGCATTCCTCCTCCTCCTTCTCCTCGCTCGTTGGCTGTTGCACTCTGACTGGAGGCCTTCATCGCCTTGACGCTCAAACTGATCCCACGGGACTTGATGAATTTTTGCCTCCTGTTTTTTTTTTTTTTTTTTTTTTTTTTCCCAGCAGTGCAGCAGGTCTGTTTTCAGCAGGACAAGGTTTCCATGGTAACCAGCTGATGGTCCAACACTGGACCAGCAGCCAGATTTTTTCTGTACGTCATGAAACCATGAACACAGTAACCATCTCAACTGTGTGTTGAATCCTGTATTTGACCCCATTTTCCTCATTTTACATTTTGCTGAATTTGTCGATTTACCTCGCTTAAAAAAAAAAAAAATTTGTTCACTCGACAGGATTACAAATTTTGGCTTGTAAAAATCCTCTAGCTTATAGAAAATTGCTGACTGCTGAGGAAAACTGGGAGAGAGGAAATTGTAGAAATCAACCTTTAAAATTTCTAGAGAAATTTGGGGTGGGGGGAATCCAAATAGATTTTACATTATAGAAAGTTATTGACATTTTATATGATTGTAGATTATAGTTGTATTTTGAAATTAGATTTTCTAAAAAAAAAAAAAAAAANAAAAAAAAAAAAAAAGATTACAAAACTTTGCTCGGATCAGTCGTTTGTTTTGTTAGAATTTATCTAGATTTTTTGAGGATCTTATTTTCCATGATTGATTCTAAAACATAAAAAATGAGGCTTTGTTTAAAGATTTGTCATAAATGTCTAAATTTCACATACCAAAGTTTGTTGTCCCATCTAGTAAAGGATTTTGTTTTAGTGTAGCTTTTCATGGTAAATGAAAGAAATTAAATGAAAAGTAAAATTTAAAAAATGACTTTAGATGAGCGATGAGCTGCAGTTCCTTTAATGGCCACTAGTTTCTGTTTCCAAGCAGCAGAAGAGAGTTCAATGTTAAACTCATCAGATTTCCAGTTGTTCCAATCAAAAAATGAATGAAACTGACGAGGGAATCGAGCAGAGAAGCACAGGACTGAACTACAAAATGATATCATCACTGTGCGATTCATCACAGGCCACTGCAGTGGAAAAACTGGTTTATTATCAACGAGAAGTCTGAAGTTCCTTTGCTCCTGTGTACTTTCAGTCCTGTTACACTGACTGTTTTAATGCTTGTTACTGAATTTTAACTGCACATTAAACTCTAAATGATCACTGAGCTCAAGTTGTCTTCGAGTCGTCTGTTTTCACAAGTGAACCGTTGCAAGTCCATTTCTCACGTACCTTCACTTTGTAAAGAATTTCAGTTTTGTCTGATTCTACTTTTTCTGCACTCACAGATGTTCATCAGTCACTATATTTCATGTCAAATGTCAATCTTTGAAGTTAAGATCCCTTGGACAAGGCCATAACTTGGCCTTGTCCAAGGGATAAGGCCATAATCATGCCTTAATCAGACTCTAACTCAGACGTGTTAAAAGAAATAAGTCTCTGATTTAGAGTCCGAGTCAGGTCTCAAATCTCTTAAGGATAAGGCCAAAGACAAGTATTTGACTAAATACGCAAGTCAAGTCCCTGAGTTAGTCTGAGTTGAGTCAAGTTTTTTAGTTAGAGTCATGTCTTTGATCTGGAATCCTGGACTATTCTCAAGTCATTCAATAAGCATCTGTGTCAAGCCTCAGGTCTCTTAAGTTTGTGGACAAGACTGCCTAAATGTCTTGTTAGCTGGTATGACGTCACTGTGCAATATTCAGCTTTGCTAGTTTGCAGTGTGTGAGATCTGAGAGGGCAGAGGTCATCAGCTGGGAAAACGGGTTATTTAGTTAAAATAAGTAAATAAAACAGTTTGAGTCTGTCACACAGAATTAACTTTCCTTATAATAATCATTCTATGCGTACGTCTACATATGAGTGAGAATGAGTTTAAACGCCCCTGCAGGCTGCTGACACCTGCAGGAGACGTGTCAATCAAGATTGATGTATCATCACCTTTTCACAGCATCCGTTTGACTTGCTAATTAAAGATGGAGTCTATTTAACATTAACCACACACACCTAGACATCTCTACTTCTAACCAATCAATAGAGCAATAGATTGATCTGTAGTTGGTTCTGAAGTAGTGCAGATCATGTTTAGACCACAAACAAACCACCAGAGTGTTTGGAAGCAGGCTGAGTCCACTTCCTCAAAACAGTCTGTGTGGTTGTTTTTGTCCACAGCCAGGTGTGATTGTTGTGTTCAGGTTTGCACAAACAAATCGTAAAAAGGGGGAAAACAACCTTCGTCTGAACCGGACCAAATCACGTAGCTGTGAAAATGTCCTGTGGACCAGGAGTCCTTTGTGATTTGCTGTAAGCCCCAAAACAACATAGCTGAAAACTCTGAGCTCAGAAAAAACAATTAGATGAGCGATGAGTTAACTGCAGCTTTATTATGAAAATCAGCTGATGCAGAACAGTGCAGACAGATGGGCTGCGTCCACACAGGTAACAAGTCTGACTCCTCCCTCCACAACACACAGATCTGACATCATCGGCAGACAACAGGGAAAACCGTCTTTTGCCCGTTCAGGCACGCAGGAGGATCAGATCTATGAATCCTTCTGTCTCCTGTGTGAGCTCAGTCCCGCAGACGCTTTACATATGTCTGTACAGCTTCTACAGGGGCAGAAAAGGGACAAAAAAGACAGATGGGGTTCGACCAGTGACAACGTCCCAACACACAAACACCGTCACGTTCAGAGCGCAGAAGCAGCAGCGTGGGAGAAAGCTTCATCTAGTCACATCTCTGCCCACTTTGACAGAAACTTTAAAATGTTCATCAAAATGATCATTGGATCTGCAAACAAACGCTGAACATAATTCTACAGCAACACAGCAAATGACTTTACATCCAAACTGACGTCAGGAATAATGCTGAAAAGGTGGGAATAATCCCTGAAATTTGAGAGTAATTCCTGACTTTCCAAAGATATTGTAAAGTTTTTTAATTACTTAAACATTGTATATGTAGTAAAATGTCTCCTCCATAATGTTTCTTTATAAGTCTGTTCATATCTGCTGAATGTGATCTGGTAAAATGGTAAAAACTGATCATTAAAACTGACAGCCAGTTTTCTTAAAGAGCATACTGCTGGTTTTGCATGTTTGAGCCTAATAAATACAACCTGCATACACATTAAGTTACTGACAACCATTTTCCAAATCATACTGCTGGAGCAGTAAATATTAGAGTTGTTTTTCCTACCTTCCAGACTGCCATTGGTTTTGTTCATTCCAGCACACTATAAAAAATCAACTTGTAGAGACTTGAAACGTGCTTGAGATAAATTATTACAGAACAAAACTTTTTTTTTTTTTTTTTT
>VXCM01001785.1:0-38623 GCA_014773175.1 Lucifuga dentata
ATCTTTGCTTTGGCATAGGTTTTACGTCGGATGCCCTTCCTGACACAACCCTCTGCATTTATTCGGACTTGGGACTGGCACAAGGAGGACACTGGCTTGTGCCCCCTTGAGGCTGCATACATGGTATCCTTAATCCTTATATATATAAAACATGTTTGATTTTGTGTGTATGTGTGTGTGTGTATATATATATATATATATATATATATAACATGTTGGATTATTATCTAGCCTCTGATTGAATTAAATTTAATTTTTGATTAATATAAATTAAATGTTCTTTGTAAAACTATGGTATACATCTCTTGCAAAATGTATATAAAATAGATGTTTTCCGCATATGTTTAACCTGGGTTATGAGCATTTTAAGACAATACAAGTTATTTTAACATGTACATGTATGAATTACACAGGTTTATGGAACTAGACGGGCAACATGGTAGCTTTATAGTGTATAAAATATGTTAACCATTGGAGGGGCATATATGTCCATACATCAAATTTGAATATGATCATAACTTGCTTCATGGCCTCTTTTACCTCCTATATTATCATTATGCTGTTTTAGAAGGAGATGAGAGTTGTTTATAGTTTTTGTTATATTGCATTATGTATTGTATTATGTATTGTTGACAGATTGTATCCAACGTGACCAGGCTCTCTGTAAATCAAGATTATCTTTATTTTTTTCCTACTCGTTCTAAAATAAAGGCTGTTTTGTTCATCCAGCCCACCTGTTGTAGGATCACGTCTCTTACTTTGCATATAGCTGTAAAAATATGTGTGTGGGGGGTGTATGTGGGNGGGGGTCGACATCAGCCAATCAGAAGCTGGCAGAGCTGCAGGGCTATATAAACCCGCTGCGCTGCGCCTCAGCAGCATTTAGTGAGTCATCTACTAACGGTTCTGCATCCTTAACCGGTCTGGGAATCATACCGGAATAACTTTGCTTCATCCATCGCATTCAAATACTTTGATAAATTTGGAAAAATATTCATCTCCTGTAATTCTTTTTTGACGGAATTGTTAAACGGGCAAAAATGCGTCTGATCCATAACATGACAACCATCGCCGAGTATCCAGCAACGGAATACTCGGTGCCCTACCGGGTTATCAAAATCGCTGTGATTGGAGGCGGCGGAGTGGGGAAAACTGGTAAGATGATGAAAATGTGTAGAATAACTGAATATCTTTAAAATGTATTACTGTGATTACTATTATATCTAAAATCTAAATCTTTCATTGCTTTTCTTCATTTCAGCGCTGGTGGTGAGATTCCTGACGAGACGCTTCATTGGAGACTATGAAAGAAACGCTGGTGAGATATAGATATTTAATGTAATTTAATATCTGGGGATAAAGTAGCTGACTTGGGGGGAAAAAAAAACCCACATGATTTATTTATTTAAATGTCGTCTTTGTCCTGTTTGCAGGTAATCTGTATTCCAGAGAAATCCAGGTTGATGGAGAGCAAGTGACCATGCAGGTTCAGGACACTCCTGGTGTGGAGGTAAGATCTGCTTTTATCAGCTCCTGTGACACAGATAACACTTCATTTTCACAAGGGTGAGGGTAAAGCTGAACAGAGCCCCCCTTTGCTGACAGGATGTAACTCACAGAAAGCTGTGGATAATCCAATACTCAGATAATATGATCTAATAAATCACTCTCGGGCTGTTAAAATCACCCGAGCTTCTCTTATCTGGGCCACGGTCCAAAACCAAAGAGAGATTTTTTTGTCTGTCTCAAGCCGAGAGCCCTTCAGTCTGGCTGTCTAATTTCCCGTTTAGGCTAATGGATGTCTGAGGCTGGAGTAAATGATACCCTGATCCAGATCCAGACTCCTCAATCACCCATCTCACTGTTCTCACTCACTCAGCAATGAAGCAGTAACTTTATATCTCCTGTCTGCCTCCGACAGCATTCCAGTCATTACAAAATATCAGTTACATAACGTTAGGAAATGTCTAATCTTTAATCTTGGACAGGATTGTAATTTTTCAAGCTGTAATATTTGTCTCTTGGGAAAAGTGCTGGGCTGTGTTTTAATCAGTCTCCCCCTCTGTCCTTTCCAGATGACTGATAATGGCAGCAGCCTGCCCGAACATGTGACCTGTTCCATCCAATGGGCTGATGCGGTGGTGCTGGTGTACTCTGTGACAGACCGCCGTAGCTTTGACCTGATTGATCAGCTGCACCAGCTGATTGTCCGTGGGAGTGGTGCTAACATGCCCCCAGTCATCCTGCTTGCCAATAAGGCAGACCTGCTGCATCTGAGGCGTGTCGACTCCCAGCAGGGTCCTTTGCTAGCGGGAACGCTGGGCTGCTCATTCTATGAGGTATCTGCCAGCGAGGACTATAGCCAAGTCCACGGGGCGTTTCACCGGCTGTGCTGCCAGCTCGCCAAGCAGCTGCCCCCTGCCTCCATCTCCTCCCACAGCTCAGCCAGCACTGCCACGGAGAAGAGGCGCTCCCCACTCATTCCCAGGCCCAAATCTCCCAATATGCAAGACCTGAAGAGGCGCTTCAAGCAAGCCTTGTCCGCCAAAGTCAGGACAGTCACCTCTGTGTGAAGAGAGAATTCAAGTGGCCCAGAGTGGCTACAGAAAGAAGGAAAGCTTTAAAAGGAGGAGAGGAGGACAGAAGATTCATTCTTCTCCACTGAAGTCCTGTTCCAGAGGCTGAAGAAGACAAGTCGTGGCAGGAGCAGTGAGCCTCTGTTGACCTCCTGGTGGGCAGTGGTCTCATCCTGACTGAGGCTTTGAGGGGCAGCAGTGATGAGGCGTTCACCATCTGCTCAGGAGCAGATGCACCTGAGGACAGAAACAGCTGACCGAGGCTGAATTTAGCCCAAACACTCTGCATATAAACTAAAAAAAAAAACTGTAATAAAAAACTCTCCTGGCAACAGCAGCTCTGACGGACACCGCTAATGTTAACCGGTGCCTATTGTGAAAGTCTTTATTAAGAGTCGGTTATTTAGAGTGGTGCTAAAGCCAGGGCTTTATGCAGCAGTGTGTATGTGTGTGTTGACTCTCTCATACGTCTATCACTATATTCCTCATGCAGCATCCAAAAACCATCATTGTGCATGAAGGGGTGATGGGTGAAGGGGTGGGGGGCTGGTAGCAGGGCAGCAGACACAGTATGTAGCATGTGGCGGTTATCACTGATGCACTTTAAGAGGAATAGTTCAAAGGATGTATTCTCGTTATTTATTTGTTGTGAAATCACTTCTACAAAATAAATGATGAATTTCACATTTCACTATCTGGTTTTGCTTATTGTTTTACATGCTTACACTACAGATATGGCTGATGCCATCACACATAAGCCAAAAGATTAAAGTTATGGATTCACATTTTGTATCTATAGTATAGCATATATCAAACACATTTCATAACTACAATTTTTCCATCCACACTTGCAAACTGGCAAAACTCTGGTGACTATGAGTTTTACTATCTACCAACTAATCTACTGCTTATCATTGACTTAATTGTGTTAAAAAGAAAAGGCTTAAAACTATATGTTTGATTTAGAATTGAGTATACACTATATTGTATATGATGCAGTATCCCAATGCACATATAATGTAAATATACAAGTGCATCAATCTTTTACCAATTGTGCAAAATTTGGAGACGCTGCTATTATCATACTGTCCAAAACAAGCTGACTACTGCCCAGAGTGATGATAACTGGTTTTAACCAGTTATCTGGTTTTAATCAGTTATCTAGTCTGTTAAATATTTAATGGTCAAAGCACTGATATGATAGCAAAATGTAGTCTGACTCATATATACTTCAGTTTTCCTAATGTTCTGTGGGAATAGATCAGGATGAAACACCACAATATCATAAATTCTAATATATGACTATAAAGTCCATTCTCAGGCTTTCAGATCCCTCCTCCTAAAATGAAAACTTGAGGCAAATCTTAACCCCAGAAAACCAATCGATGAAAAAGTAAGCAGCACTAGAAAAGTTCATGTGTTTTTTTCATTCTCAGAGGTAACCCTTGTTTTATTGAGGACCCTTCTGAGAATCCCATAGGAGATGCAGCACAATCGTTATATGTTAAAATCTGGCAGAGAGGCTCAGGTGCTTACAAACCACATGATGCTTGAAGCAGAAAATGGAGGAGATAGTGAACTGCAAGTTGACCCTCTCACACCTCTTGTTAGTCACAGTACACTGAGGTGTGCGGGTGGGTGTCATTAATGATCTGTCCATGGCCAAGTAGACTGATGCTGGGCTAATAAGAATGAATAGAGAGTGGGGGGCCCTGGAGGCTGTAGCGAGAGTTATTGGCCTCAGTAGACGGTGTGAAACAACTTGCTAATTATTCGGCTCTTATTGGCGTGAAGTGTTGAGGTGAGAAAGGATGCTGACAAACAGTGTGTATTCCACTCAACCACAACTGTGCCAGAGGCTTTGCTTCAACAACAGCAGGCCTTCCTTTGTTCACACCTTCAACTGCAATGATTTCACACATATGGTCCCTTAACATCCTGATTAAAATGGCCTAATGCCTGATTGTGACTTACTGTACACCACAGGCCAGAAGTTTGAGGCCACCCCAGATTAAAAAAATAATCATCAATACACTGTTTGTTTTTCAATTTATTGCAAAGGAAATGACAAAAATATATAAAGTAAATGTAAATAATTAGTTTTCAAGAAGAATTTGTCAACAAAAGCACATTATGTAGCCACTATGGCTTATGAAATTATTTTCAATGAAGGCATGCCCAGTTTGTATTAGTGCACTCCATTGTGTTCCAACTACCTTGCTTATGTGTTATAACATTCTATTCCAGTCATCCTCAAAATCTGGACTCCGGTTTGGATCTGGACCAAACCACAACTGTCTCCAGACTCTGAGCAAATTATACTTTTCATATGTATTATCTGTATTATCTGTGAGACATTGCTGCGACGCAATGAGTCAAAATTCTCTGTTTTCCTCGCTATGGAGAAAGTGAAACCGAATGTCCAACTCCACTGCTCCGCGATCGTTCCCCCCACCCCCAAACACCTTAAATTCTTGGTAAAAATTAGGATCTCAATCTGACCCTGGCTTGACTGACTAATACACGGACCTTTGTCTTATGGAAAATTTTCTTTGTGGACCTTTAAGATTTGTATTTGAGTAGCTGTTCTATTCAATAGCTGCTGTCTGCCTTCTCCCAGATCATTTTGTGATTAACTTGCTGCATAGTCTGGTCATGCCAAATCTGGGCGTGGCCTCAAACTTCTGGCCTGTAGAGTATGTGCAATAAAAAAACAAACAAACAAACAAAAAAACTGTTTAACATAGATGCCTGAAAAGTAAGACAGTTTATTGCTTATATTAATATTTGATGCAAGCAGCAGCTGATACACAATGTATTAATCTTACATAAATACACCTCTTCCTTGCAGATTATTTCAAACTCCGACAAAACATTTTGGATTACACACACACAAACACACACAGGACATGTCTTAATTTGGATATAGTTTCCCTGATTCCCCAGTCACGTGCAGAATTTAACAGAGAATCTCATTACATGAGGTGATGCATGTGTGCATGTGTTCCTACATGTGTGTATGTTGGTGTTTCCGCATGACAGGGTTAGACGCCAATGTCAGGAGCCAATCTCTGGGTGGTGAAGAGCAACTCAGGGATATTTGTTGGCCTCAGCAATCTGGTAGACAGAACCAGCACCTGAAGGAGGGGACAAGGCAGTCAGACATGTTAAATTAGGTCAGTCGTGTAAGAGGGGACATGAAGCGCACATGAATGTCAGGGTGAGCGATGTGGAAATTGGTGATTAACATGTGTGTGGATGAAAAACTGCGGTGCTCTTCATGTTGTGTAATAGAAAGGCTCTCTGTTCCTCCGCACCAGTGTTGTTTTAACTCTGGGTCAGCATCTAAACTTGGCCGCGAGCTTGTTTGTAGTGGCCGGGTAAGTCTAGCTCCTTTCTCACCGCAGGAATGTTTTCAGGAACTCAGGAGATTTTCTTTGTTTAACACCAAGGGAAGATTTTGGTTCAGGAATTATATTCTATAGTGGAGGTTCTCAAAGTCTGGAGCAAGGTTCGCATTACAAATCAGACAAACCTGTGTCATGTATTAGCCGATGTATGTATATATTTCTTTGTGCTTGCCATGTTTTTGGTGTGACTGAACATGCCCGCGAATTTATGTCCAAGCATGCGTACAGGATGTGACGTGCATTGCATTGTATGCACGTGCTTGTTGCCTGTTTCTTTTTGCATTTTTTTTTGTGTTTTTTTTTTTTTTTTTGCACATTCACTCCAGTCCGATTATGAGATGCTAATGTCGTTACCATGAAGGAAACTTGTGTGTTTGTTTTGTGGGAATGATGCAGCTCGCCTGGTGAACGAGCAAGGAAGTCACTGAAGGGACCGCGTAGCTCCTAGTTTGGAAAGTTCCATGTAAAAGAGTTTCTAATTTAAGTCCAAACTTTTGGTCTAGAAGCATTTTATGGTTCAGTCTTCATGAAACTCGGGCCCACAGAAACCAACCAAACCAAACCAGGTCAGAGAAGACCACCTCAGAGACGCCACACACACACACATACACGCACATTCACAAATACACCAATCATGCAGGACATACTCTCTCTTTCTACTGTGTGTGTGTGTGTGTATGTGTGTGTGTGTGTGTGTGTGTGTGTGTGTGTGTGGGCCAGCAGTGTATTATACAAGCTTGTCTTTATTTCGTTTTTCCTGATTACAGTTGGTGAGCTTTGATCCTCGCCAGGCCTTTCATTGCCTCTGACCCTTTTATTAAGACAACCCCAGATTATACAGTACCCAGCCTCTCTCTCTCTGTCTCTCTCTCTCTCTCTCTCTCTCTTTCTAAGACTTTGCATGTTTCATCTGTGGACTGCATAAGTAATCAGCACTCAAAGGCAGATCAATGCTGCATCGCATGTATGCAGTTAGCATGTTAATGTGTTTCTCACCTCTGCACCTGACCTGCACCACGTGCGTATGTAGGTCAAAGTTTGTTTGCTCATTCAGTCATATTCTACACCAGGTCCAATTTGAAATTTGTCCTAAGGTATAGACAGACCATGAAACTGGTTTCCAAGGGTAGTATTGTTGCATGTACGTAAAGCTTAAAAACTTCGTTCTCATTTTTCATACTGAAGGTATGTTTTAACAGTTTTTTAGAGTAAGCTAAATGGGTTGCACCTGAACATAATTGGTAAGTGGGGGTAGTTTAGCGAAGATAGCGTAGCATGAATCTCCAAATGCGTCATGATTCCTGCTAACTCCCATTCTCGGTGCAGGGAGGGCATTTACGGCCATGTGCTTCCTCTGAAATGGAGATGTGCCAGTGAGGAGCTTCCCAGGGATAAGCTGTGAACCTCTGTGAGTGTCATGCACCTCCCAGGCCAAGAGCCGAGTGGGAGTTAGCAACAGCACAGCAGGGGAATTGACTGGTCAACATTAGAGGGGAAAGAGGAGGGAAAATGCTCCACGGTGACCTTTTTAAAGTAGCGTACTGTATTTGTATAAGGCGCTGCTTCATATTGCAGCAGGTACAATTCTGAGAGTGTAATCAACTATTCACACTATTGGCGACTCACCTGAATCCCTGGTTTGTGGGTGGAGACAGTATCTTTGATGAGTCGAAGTTCTGAGGGCGTGACTCCGCCAACCAGGAAGAGGAGGAGCACAGGATTGTCGCTAGGATGAGGACGATTCACCTGGATTGAAAACACGACATGAAGGGTCAATTTTTAAAATCTGAGCCTATTGACATTTGAGAAAAAAAATATAATGCATGACCACGAGTTATTAATACGAACAAATGATCATATCCCGTGGCCACAAGTTGTTAATTCGTAGGGATGACTTAATTATAAACATAATGCAACCATAGGATAGCTAGCTAGCCACACCTACAAACTGACTGCACACTTGTTCTAAACTTTACGGTAACCGCTTTGAAACTGCTGAAGGCTTTTGGAAGCGATCATGTGCGAGTGTATTGCACTTTGTCACAATTGACAATAAAGTGTTTCAGAAAAAAAGCTATTACAGATTAATTGCAAACATTTATGGGCCATAAAAGTAGGGCTTTTTTATGTTTATAATTAAAGGACCATACCAGCCATTTTCCATGTTTGAGCCTAATATATTCAATTTTCATACATGTTATGTTACTGACAATCATTTCCCAAAGCACACTACTGGAACAATGAATTAAAAAAATGTATTTCCTACTGTCCAGACCACCATTGGTTTCAGTTCATTCTGGTACGCTATTAAAATCAACTTGTTGACACTTGAAATNACCACCATTGGTTTCAGTTCATTCTGGTACGCTATTAAAATCAACTTGTTGACACTTGAAATGTTCATGGGATAGGTAATCTGTCATCGTGAACAAGAACAGCTGTTTTTCAAAGTTACATAATTTTAGTGTTTAAGCGTAATAAAAAGCGCAGAGTGAATGTACATCTCCACCGGGGAATATAGTCCCAAAAGAAGAAAAATTTTAACGACCGTGACTTCATAAGGCTGCGTAACTATTAGCAGGTGAAACATCAATTTTTAGGTGGATGTATCACTTGAATATTTGATTTTGAAAGATTAAGAAATTTTGCAAAATATCAGGAAAGCTGAAATACGGTTTTATCCTTTGGGAAATGATTGTCAGTAACATAACATGTATGAAAATTGAATATATTAGAATCAAACACGCAAAATGGGTGGTATATTCTTTTAAGTCGTTCCCACGCAGTAATAACTCATGGCCAGGCGACAGAAGAGAGAGACGGAAGTGATAACATACAGGAAAAGATTAAATGCAGCCTAGCCTTTGTGGATTCATCACTGTATGTCTTATCATAAATTGTTCTGTAACAGGAATCTACGGAGCGTGGGCGGTGACATTTGTAAGTCATGGCCATGTGTTATGCTTTTTCCCCCACAGATATCACTCTGTAGATTCCTATTATAGAACAGTTTATGATAAAACATACGGTGATGAATCCACAATGACCATGTTACATTTAGACATTTCCCTTTACTTTCTCGTTTCTGCCTCTCTTTGGCTCTTTTTGCTGAGTACCGCACAGCAGGACATTATACTGTGCTGATGCTAATGAGAGTCGACATGACTCAGCTCATCCATGACACAGGTCGCCTGGACTCCAAACAAAGGTCAAAGCATGGTTTCTTCTCACTCCAGTGTTATGACAGCTGACACGTGGACACGTAAGCGTGTACACACATGCTCACACAACACATGCAAGCACACAGCATCACCTGCGTGAGGAGGGAAGAAACATACTGTGACAATTGTTGAGTGTCAGTCAGGGATGTGTTTGATTCCTGCTGTGGGTGATTGGCTGCTGGGGGGAATAAGGCTGTCTGCTATTGGTTAACAAGCTGAAATAAGGACACATCTGCTGCCTGTGAATGCCAACCGAGCAATCCGAGCTATGGGGTGGAACTGAGACGAATGTGGCTGTACACGTGAAACACGAGGAGGAAGGGGTGAAGCGTGGCAGGGATGATTCAACGTGTTTCTCTACAAATCTATGAAAAAATGTTTTCAGAGCATTCTGTTCTTGGTACTTTTTGGATGTTACAGTCATAGATGAAGACGTAGTGGCACTTCAGTGGCATGACACAACAACATCATGTGTAAAGAATTTAACTCCTGTGTGTATGGAACTAAAAACATGCTGCAGAGTGCCTGAACCATGTGAACTACTGTGGGAGAAAGGAAAGGAGAAGGGAAGGCCCAGAGGTGATGAAATATACTGCCAAGTGTAGGGGAGCATAAGAAACTATTATTTTATACACCAGTGTTTAAATTACAAGGGAACGAGTTAGCTCAGATCCCCCAAAAGAAACATGAGCTTGTGACCAAAATATAACCTAAAAGAAAAATTTGGAGGATTCGGAACTTGTGGTGACTTCACATTTATTTTATTAGTAACAACATTTCTGTATCCAAGTGCCTCAAAAGCTTTTGGAAATGTACCTGTGGCTGTACGACCAGGCAGCAACAAAAGACAATGTTACTTCAGAAAAATCAGGTATGTAACCACCTGGCAGCACGTGAGACCACCAACTGTGATGCTTCTGCAGTTCTATCAAAATATCTCTGACATGATACCATGGTATGAACCCTCCAGACCTCTCAGGTCGTCTGCTTCTGCTTTCTGTTCCCAGAGTCAGAACAAAGCACAGTGAAGCAGCATTTACTTTCTCTGCTCCACAACTCTGGAACAAACTTCCAGGAGATCTCAGGTCTGTTCTAACTGTAACCTCTTTCAAAACCAGCCTCAAAACTTTTCTTTTTAGCTCTGATTTTAATTAAGCTTTGCACTGCAATTCAACCTGGGGCCAATTTAATAAATTTCGCACTGTAACCATACTATAGATTATGTTATTGGCTTTTACCTTATCTTATGTCTTTTTACCTTATCCTATTTAACTCTTGGTTTTTAAATGTTGCTTTATTTTGTTTGGATTGTATTTTAAAAGTTGTTTAAATGCATTTTGTTTGTGTAAAGCACTTTGAATTGCCTCTGTGTTTGACTTGTACTATATAAATAAATTTGCCTTGTCTTCTGAGAAGAGTGGAAGGCAAGAGTTGGAGAGAAAGTGCAAGTGCACATATTGAGTAAACTTCCAGTGACTTGATGGATGATTTCGCTAGCTGCCGTGCTTGTGTGTGTCAAGGTAGAAGAGGAAAATGACCATAACAGCCATAATAGTAGAATGTCAACATGGCTGTTTCTTTGAATGTTGATCCATCGTTGCATCATGGTGGAGGTCTTCAAAACAGAACCCATGGAAAACCTACCCGAACCTGACGTGTGTAAATTAATTAAAAAAAAGAGACGTTTCAAAAAAAAAAGAAAGAAAAAAGAAGAAAAAGAAAGAAACAAAATTTAAAAAAAAAAGACCTGAAAGGCACCTGAGGACAGTTTGACCAGATCCAAAATAGACCCGAGGAGAATGAGAATCCAAAATGCAGCAGCAAGATGAGCCACCAGCTACCAAGAACCTTTCTTTCTAATGTTCCTCATGTCAGTGAAGAGTGCCTCCATTTTTCTTGCACTTCATTTCATGCTCTCCGCTCCACCTCAAAAAGCACATCTTCTCCTTCGGTGACCATGATGAGCACACGATCAGCACTAATAGGAGTCTCTGCTCGTTATTATAAGGGTATTAGGCATATTTTCTGTGTGGGGGCGGGGTTCATCAAAAAACCCTGCTAACTACACAGTGTCACACTAAATAAGCGCCATGATAACTGAACTGATAACTGATTTTCTGAGCAGAAGAGGAGGCTCAGCCATGAGAATCTGTTAGAGATCAGATCAAAACTCACCATTTAAATAAACGGACTGATCCACTGAGTGGACTTGCATCAAATTTATTGATCGCTATCAGATGTGAGGGAAATACAGTTTAAAATGTCACTCGGATTTCACTCCGCTGAAATTTACCACCAGAATCAAACAGGTCTTAATTTTAATGTGACAGTGTTTTATGAATCACTTCCCCGACTTGTAAATAAGGAAATACAAGAACTTTGATCCTAATACTGTAGTAATGCCTACTTCAAGGCAAATGCTAAAAGATGCTGCTAACAGGCGTTTATGAATGAGGGAACATGGTTGTGTGACTATATTTACCCTTATCAAAATCATGCGCTACACTTTATAAATCTGGCATTGATTCACATGCAGACCTGAGGCAATAGCACGGGACACTGTCTAGATCAGTCATCTTCAATGTCTGGACTCCGGCCTGGATCTGGACTGAACCACAACTGTCTCCAGACTCTGAGCAAATTATACTTTTCATATGTATTATTTGTATTATCTGCGAGACATCGCTATGACACAACGAGTCAAAATTCTCTGGAAATTTGTCGGAAACCAAATGTCCAACTGCTCCACTGTCTGTGTGAGAATGTCTACTCTGCTTTGGTTTGGTCCAATCACATTCAGCGTCCTATCATCTCCATGACAATGATGGGTTGACACGGCGATGGGCTCATTGAGAGTTGACAGCACAGCTAGTTTGTCTTACTGAAAATTTTCTTTGTGGACCTCTAAGATTTGTATTTGAGTACCCCTGATCTAGAACCAATTAGACTAAATACAATTTGAACCCAGCCTGACTCAGGTCCAGGGTCTTGTCTCACTTCCTAGGATCTGAGTGGATCCATAAAGACCCCCACGCCATGACGCCAGTGTCTTGTAACGTGTGATCCAATCGGTCACTCTCATCTTGAAGTGTCTGTGCTGTTCGTACAGCGAGACAGGAACTGTGCTTCATGAATGTGACGTGTGTGTTACTTCAGATGTTTTGTTATGTGCTCCTGGCCTCAGACACGCTGAGGAATTACAGCTGAATGAAGGTTTTGAAGCAGGCGCCAGCAGAGCAGCAGCCAGGGAGTTTGTACAACTGGGGCTCTGTCGAAACAAAGGCTGAACAGGACACTCACACACGCACGTACACACACACACATGGACACAATTTATTTTACAGACAGTTTAAGATGACGGTTTAAGGGATAGTGCGCAGGTTCTTGGTGGTCTTGACCCAGACTGAAGGTACACAGTGTTTTATGATATAAACTGTGAGGGACGGAGGCGATTCCGTGGTTAAAAATAGAACTTTAACAGGGGTGTTTTATTGCATATACACTGTGCGGTTATAGAATGTTTATAGAATGTTTATATAAAATGTTTTTCCTACCTTCCAGACCGTCATTGGTTTCAGTTCATTCTGGTACGCTATTAAAATCAACTTGTTGATACTTGAAACATTCTTAGGATAGGTAATCCATCATTGTGAACAAGACATATATTCAGGTTTTTTTTTTTTTTTTGGAGTTATGTAATTTTGTGTTTAAATGTAATCAAAAGCACAGAATACAGTATATATTCCACTGGGGAATATAATCCCAAAAGAAGACCTGTGTTTATTGAAAAATTAAATGACTGTGACTTCATAAGGCTGCATAACTATTAGCAGGCGAAACATCGATTTTTAAGGTGCGTGTATCGCTTGAATATTTGATTTTGAAAGATTAAGAGATTTGCAAAATATCAGCAAAGCTTAAACACAGTTGTATCCTTTGGGAAATGATTGTCAGTAATGTAACATGTATGAAAATTGAATATATTAGGCTCAAACATGCAAAATGGCTGGTATAGTCCTTTAATCACCTGACGCTCCTGTGCATGCTTTATTGCATTATCTGTTAATGGGAAATATAATTAACTTTTCCAGAAATCTCACGCGTTGCTCTTTTGAAATGTGATGCCGACATGTACATTCGCCAGCAGACCGAAAACATAAGTCTGAAAGGGGCTTGTGTTTGTGTGTGTGTGTGTGTGTGTGTGTGTGTGTGTGTATGTGTGTATGTAATTGATCAGGATCTGACCTTCATGAACATGCTGAAGCCGGTCTTGAGCAGGTCTGTGAGGCCTCCTGACATGTGCTCAATGTCAGGACATTCAAGTCTGTCAGGGTGGAAGATTTCCTCCAGGATCTGGCGCAGGAAAGGACGATATGTTGCCTGCAAAACACACCCACACGGTCTTATTAATACATAACATACCTACACTGTAAAAAACGTTTTGTCATTCTATATATAGATATATTATCAAGTGAGAGTGAAATATTCAGCAGAGTATGGAGCGTTTCTTTCATGCGTTGGCATGACTGCGTGAGTGTGTGTGTGGGTGTGAGCGATAGTCAAGTTATAAACAGTCTGCTTGACCAAAAAGGGCAGCAGATTCATTCAAACTTCTACATTGTTACCAGATGGCTGAATGTGGCTGAAAATAGCACTCATTTCAGTTTATTGCTAAATAGCAGGCGCTGCTCAAAGGAAAGGAGCATACCAGTGATTTTGTATGTTTGAGCCCAATATATACAACCTGCATACACATTGTGTTACTGCTGACCATCTTCCAAAACATGCTAATGGAGCGGTAAATTTTACAATTTTTTCCTTCTCTCCAGACTGCTATTTATGACAGTGTATTAGGGCCATACTCACAAATTTGCTAAGTTTAAAAGTTGTATGATTGTGATAATTCAATGATTTTGCACTAAAGGCATAAGTATTTATTGCTAAATCCAGTGGAAAAGTATAATTTAATAAGGTCATGTACTGCAGACACAATGTCAGGAGATTTGATTTCCCCTTATTATTTTTCTGAGTTTAAAAACTCGCTCATTTGCGAGTTTAATACAGAAAGACGTGGTTTTAGGCCAAATCATCAATTTATCATAAGCATATGCACTTTTAAAACTCACAAATTCGTAAGTTTAAAAACTCAAAATAATGCCCTGCTCGTTTTTGTTTTTTGTCTTACATATACCTTATATGCTGTCGTAGCTATTGGTTTCAGTTCATTCCAGTACACTATAAAAGACACAACTTATAGAGATTTTTAAATATGCTTGACTTAAATAATCCATCACAGTGAACAAAACAACAAAACATCAATTAAAGGGTTTTATCTAAGTAACTTAATTTAACTGATCCAACACGGAGCTATACAGGAAGAAAATGATGTCTCCACCAGGGAATACAGTCCAAGGAGAAGACGGCTTTTACTGATAAATTAAGATAACCGTACCTTCTGTAATCGTGCATAGTAAGTGTTAGCAGGTGAAACACTGAATTTCAAGGTGAGTGTATCACCTGAACATTTGATTTTGAAAGATTAAGGGATTTGGCAAAATAACAGGAAAGTTTAAATACGGCTTTATATTTTGGAAAATAGTTGTTTGTAACGTGATGCATGTGCAGGTAGTATTTTTGGACTCGAACATGCAAAATCACGGTATGCTCCTTTAACATCAGACACTCTGATAATCTTGCCAATATCTCTGTATGCACATTTCCCCCAGTGTATTATATTGTTTCCTCCAACAATATAATCCAAACTGCCAGGTTGTGATAACCATGGACCATGGTACTTTATGGTATTTTTTTTTAGAAAATATAATGCAATTCTTTTCTTTACGTATGTGCTGATGAAAAACAGCCATATTTTTGATGATACACAGCATAACAAGGTCCATTTAGAGCTGCAGGATGAACACATTGACACTAACGTGATCTGACCTGCCTCTCTAAAACACTCAACAGCTCCGGGATGACATCTGCACAGTTACACACAATCCATTTAGCTTTTACATAGACAAGATTTCATTAATTTCCACACTCATTTTGACAGCTAAAAGCAGGTAAAACAAAATGCTGATGTCCTTGAAGAAACTGAAAGCGTCATTAATATCTCAAAGAGGGAGCACGCTCTTTCTGCCTCGCTACCTGAACCATTTATAGACCTCAAAGCAACATGAAGAATTCAAGACAGATTTCTTTTCATGGAAGTCTGATGTCTGAGGAAACAATAAAGACCATATAAAACTTGGAAAAGCTTTACTTGAATACTCAGAATAGCAGAACTCTGGTAAATAGACAGGCTGAATACAGTATCTTCCAGCACTGGAATGAATGGATAACCTCCACTTAATGTCAAAATATCAAGCTGCGTCAAGATCATGCATGAAAATGTGTGGTAATTAGGAAGAGGGCACGCACACACACACACACACACACACACACACACACACACACACACAGAGTTATCCAATTGCTCAAGTATCCAGGTATTTTGGCATCCCTCTATTGTCTCCTCTATTGTCTGTGACCTACATAATGAATTACATGAGCTAACATTTAGCACAGCCACCATGACTATGCTGCACAGGTCAGCTCGCACAAGCTAACCGCAGTGTAAACACGGTAATGATTCACCTGTGGATAAATAACACATACGTGCACATACATCACGCACACTCACACACAACCACAGGATCGCACCCCAGGATCAACTCACACTCACACAACCTCCATTTTCATCTTTTATCCAAAATGCACTCAAAGCTAAAAGCAAGCTATTAAATCACCAGCCCACACCCACATGATTAAAAACAACATCAGGAATAATCACACATACTTCAGTATCTCTCTGCGTACACCAAATGTGTACGCCCACACCCACAGTATCAGTTTCACATGTTTATTTGCTGACGTGGATGGAAAAATTATCAATAAACAGCTAGCAGCAACACTAAAATGAGAGCAGAGGATGGAATTAAGAATGTTTTGTCAAAATTGTAATACTTGAATCTCATCAAAAGCCCATATTTCTTCCAATAATGTATAATAAGTCATGAAAAATGTTGAATGGTGAACATAGAGGCCACAAGGTTATCTCCATATAGTCTGATGTGACTACCAATATTATCAAGAAGTGGCTGTGGCAATCGATGTGGCTGAAAGAAGGAAAATGACTCAAGATTAAAGCGAAGATTATTTCGAATTGTCGAGAAAGAATTAAGCAAAACTTAAAAAACAGATCCAAGTTGATGTTCAAGCTGAAGGTGCAACAGTTTCAGGTCACAGCTTCTATCCCCGTCTGAATGAAATGGGCTCTGCATGGCAGAGAAAACCCCAATTCTAAGAATAAAACACCCAAAAAGGCTCAACATTTTTGCTAAAATGTATGTGGATGAGCCACAGTCCCTCTACAAGAAAGAACATTTGAAAATTTGAGCTTTTTGCTAAATTAAAGTTAAGCTTTTAAAAGAAAAGAATACCATCCCTGCTGTGAAACACAATGGAGGTGCGGTGATTTTCTGGGTTGCCTTGCTGCCTCTGGAATCTGAATCTGTGCAGGGTGCAATGAAATCAAAAGACTATTAAGGTATTTTTAGAGTGAAACGTACAACCCAACGTCAGAACGCCACATCTCAGTCGCAGTTCATTGGTCCTCCAGCAGGATATTAACCTGAGACAACCTCAAAAAGCACCAAGAATGGATGAGGAGAACACACCAGACCATTCTGAAGTGGTCTGATAGGAATCCAGTTGATCTGAATCCAGTTGAACATCTGTGGAAAGAGCTGAAACTGGCATTTGGGAGAAGGCAGCCATCAAACTTGAGAGACCTGAAGCACTTTGATCAATTCCTGTCAATGCCATTTTCATTTTATCTTATTTTTTAATATGTTAAGTCATAAATTGAATGCAAAGTTTCTGTTCTAATAAATGTGAAATCATGAATTGCGGATACCAAATGCTTTCATCAGTTTCAGCTTATTCCAGAGAAAATGTGGGTCCTTTCATTCACGTCTGTATATTTCTGAGATCTAATGTCGGCTTTCTTTTAATTTTGCTTCACAGGACTCGCAGCTCAACTGAAACACAGAAAAGCGGCTGTATGATCATGGTAGACGTGGTCAGATGTTTGTCTGAAATGCCAGAACACTCACAATGAAGACACCACAGAGAAAAGAGCTTCTGTAGCAATGCTAGATACATTATGTAACACATACAAAGCTTTTATTCAAATATCCAGGCATTTTCACTTTATGAGGTGTAAAATGCCTCTGTATGGACCTGTGTACGTTAATATCCACTTGTGAAATAACACCCAGGTAGATGTGGATGAATCATGTTCTTGGTACAAGTTTTTGACTGTTATGTACCTCTCCCTTCCGATTGCTCATCTTTTCAACTCTACAGATACAAACAAATAATAGAAAAGCACCTACTGCATTACAGCTGCCATCATAAGAGTTTCTCAACCAAGAACCCCCTCCTTCTAAAATCAATAGATCGCATTAGATTCCTGCAGTCACAGACTCAAACACATTTTATTGCTCTATTTATTCCAAGAAACAGTTATTCACTGTAGGAATTCTTCTGAGAAAATGCATTGTCCACACATCTGTATCACAATACATGTGATCGTGAAGGTATATGTTGTTGATTTAATTGTGATTCTGATAATGCGAACAAAACAAACGTGGCAGCCAACCCTCAGAGCCAATAACAACAATATGATAAACTAGTTACTCTGTTATTGTTGCTCATTCACATAAATGAGCATTAAATGTAATTGTGCTCAGGGATGCTCACACACAGGGGTGATCATAGCCAATTTGAGGCCTTATATAAGATTTAAGACCTCCACATTTTAACAAATCAATCATTTCTCTGCCTCTACAATATTATAAATCAAGTACGCAATAGACTGGCTCCTTTGTTGATGCTTTTTGCTTTATCAATTGCCAGTTACGGATATTATAAATCAGAAATGTCATCTATCTCCTCCAGTCACTGATTATTCGATTGTTTCTGGTGATATTTTCACACACTAAACTGCTCATAAAGGGCATTAAATGTGAAGGAAACAGTAGAGATATCAGTGCAAACTCTATATCACCAAGACTCTAAACCATTCTAAACCATTCTAAATACTGTCTCCTTCTCCTGCATTCTATAGGTGCTGTCCAACCTCTGGAACTGCAAACTGTTGTGATGTTCACACTATCTAGCTGAAGAATATTTGACAGGCCTACAGATCATTTTGGTGCATTTAGCAGTTAGTTCCTCTGCAGGAACTTTTTCAGAAACTCAGGAACCATTTCAGGAAATCAGTAACTTAGCTTTGTTTTGCACCAAGCGAGTAGGACCCATTTTGGTACCACAACTACAGTTCCTGAACCAGTGTGTCCTACTCCAGAGTATGTAGGCCAGACACGAACTCTCAGCCCAGATAGTTTTTCTGGGAACTTGCACCTGGAAATTGTAGCTCAGTCTTATCATCGACAAAAAGCCTTATTAGCTTTTTAGCTCTGTCTGTTGGTAGCAACTTTCTATTTGAAGTTTGCAATTTGCTCCTCTAGATCTTTTCATCTGTTCTCCAGTATATGACAAATACCCCCCCCCAAAAAAAAAGAACAAAAAAAAAACAAAAACAAAAATCAAAACTAAAATCAATAGATTGCATTAGATTCCTGCAGTCACAGACTCGAACGCATTTTATTGATCTATTTATTCCATTTTATTGATCTATTTATCTCCTCTGTTGAAGCTCAATAGGAATGTAAGCCAGGAACTTGCTGTAGGAAACATGTTCTTAGGTCCTATTCAGGAGAGTTACAGGTAAAGTAGTTCCTACTTTAGTTTTGAAGTTGAAAAGGTCAAGCTAGTGGGTCTACAGTGGTTTTAGCTGATTGACCTCTCCCTTTACCATCTTCCTTACATTTGAAAATGCCCTAGGTTAGGGTGAAAAGGAAAGGATGGGGGCCCTCGTGGTCGTCTAGTCCACTTACAGAAGACCACAGAATTCCACACATGCATGGATGCACTTAGTTCCACTATTTCATGCTGCATATCAAACATCAGCACCTCGTATGACTGAGTTTTAAAAGACTTTAGGGCAAACTTCATTGAAAGGAAGCCACCTCAACCGACACGTATCAGCTTCAGTCATGGAATTGTTGCATGCAGGGAGAAGCTAAAGTGTCTCTGCTTTCTTTCAAGAACAGACAGTAGCTGGCAGATCTCATGCTGTTCTCCTTTTACATGAAAGTATTACAACTCAGAATGAACAGGCACAGATAGTTCTGTTCTTACTGAAACACAATGCTTCTGACATGCATACGCACACCCATATAGTACTCAGCCGCAGCCCAAATGATCATTTTGGCAGAGCCGACTTAACATGGTAATGTTTCATTCAGCTGCACTACAGTGTTGAAGAAATGAAATGCTGCATGAAAGCTTTGGAACAACTACAGAGAACCATCGCTCAGATTTCTCTGTCTCTGACACATATGATGTTCAGCGTGAAGAATTTATTCATATTTTTGTTGCTGGCTTGTATCGTATATACATAGCTAACTTAGTGCTTATATACTATCAAATCTTCAATCACAGGCAGCACAGACCTCAACTAACTTACATAACATTTTTTCGTCTAGTTTGGCTATATATGTGATAAAACTGGAAGCTGCATTGAGTTGAGGATTACACTGCTGAATCTAAAATGGGTAATTACTTTACTTTTGTGGCTAAAATGTAAAAATGAATGGAATGAAACATCCTTCAACTTTTGAATACATTTTCAAACATCATGACATGAATCAGACCTCCAACTAAAGATAAATCCTTCTACTTTGTGGCTTAGCAACTAACTTATGTAACCAAAAAAAACCAAACAAAAAAAACAAAACTTTTAATAACATTTAAGGGAGACATGAAAGACATGGAGAAGAGACAAGGACAGAAAGGTTTAAGCAAACATCTGTGCTTTTGTTCCTCCTTAATTCCCGTTGCTGAAGAATACGTCACACCCACTGTTGTCTGTTCTTTTATGTATGGCCATGAAAATGATTACAACCTCCAAGAGGGTGCCTCGGCCGACCTTCCTGCCCTATAATCCACTCAACATTTATCCAATCAGATTGAAGGAGAGCAGCACTGATGATGTTCTGTCACTGTTGGCTGACCATAGGAATAAGGAACAGCCTTTCATAAGGACAAAGCTATCAGATGAAGAGAGAGGCCCCTCTGACTTACGTAACATGACACAGATGTTTATGAAGCGGCTAGTATAGCAGCCCACTATCGAATGTCAACATTCTATGTGACGATTGGGTTGCTCATGGTGACTCCTTCACTATGATCTATACCTATGTGATGCAAAGAGAAGGACAAAAGGACAAGACACTGAAGGCCTCCCGCTAATTTTCTCCCTGTTATTACTTCAGTAAGAGCGTAGAAAACTGTCAGGAACAACTTTAAGAAATTGTTGCGTAATTCTCATGCTGATGTGGTTTTAAGCAGAGCGAGAACGCAGCGTTCGTTTGTGTGCTTCTCCTAACATGAATCAAGAGATGAAAAAACAGACACTTTGGACTTCATCACGAAAAGGGAACCATACATAACAGGAAGTGTGTGTGTGTGTGTGTGTATCTTAGATTTGACCTGGTGAACTCCATCGCTGGCGGTGTACACAGAGCGCAGTCTCTTGAGGTGGTCTCTGGTTTGGCTCAAACTTCGGAGGGTCTCGAACATGCCCTCCACTGCAGAATGGGCTCCCTCTGTGGTCAGCTCCTTGGGGGTTGCACAACCTAAAAACACACAGTGGGGGTGTGGGGGGAGGGCACTGATTACGTTCAGAACAAACACAGCACAAGAGCATTGTTAAAAGTTAAAAGTTTACTGTTGCCATATGTCACACTGCAGTAGGGTTATGACAAGCTGAACAGTCAATACATTCTTTTTTTATCTGAGAAAGACTAAATGCCAAGGATGCTATATAATGCCATATGCATGTGAAATACATGCAAAACTGTCAATGTATTGATGCTTCGTTTTCTATTTATTTATTTTTATTTATTGATTTATTTAACAGGGACAATGCACATTAATAAACATTCCTGTAAATGAGACAGAATTTGCCAAAAGGCTATTTTTCATTTGTAGTCCCTGGACAGATGTTAAATAGTCACCCTATAAAAAATAAAATAAAACATCAACAACAAAATTAAAAGTTAGTAATACATTAAAATATGTTCTCAAAAGGANAATAAAATAAAACATCAACAACAAAATTAAAAGTTAGTAATACATTAAAATATGTTCTCAAAAGGAGAACATAATATTAAAAAACAAGATACATTCTAATTCATATAAGACCAACAACAATGAGAAAAACAGCAGGAGAGAGCACAGTAAAATAAATAAACACACAAAAATGCAAACCAAGATGACAGCAACATAACAGCAGGTAGCAAATACTATTGATTTCTAATGCTGACAGATTTGATCATCAATTAACCATTTCTTTAGTTTAACTTTAAATAATCGATATGTGTTCAGTTCTCTAATATGAGGTGGAACAGTATTCCATTCATGTGCAGCTATAAGTGAGCAAACTCAAAAACACATATGACCTGCAAAGATAGNAAAAAAAAAAAAAAAAAAAAAAAAAATCCACGTTGTTGGATGTAACATGTTGTTCTTTGTGGTAATTTTCTCAGCTGGATGTACATTCAAAGCAATTATCAAGGTAAAAGCGTGGAGGGAAAGGACAACAGCTCCTTTATTTGAGGAGAAAACTGCTGTATAATCAAAAGCTAATGTTCCCTTCTTTGCTATAGAGAAGTGAAAAGAGCTGTGGTGGAAAAAAAGCAGCAAATAACAGCAAGAGAAAAAGAAAAGAAAAGGAAAGGTATAAGAGAAAAGGAGAGATGGGGAAAAGTAGCATAATAATGTGAAAAGGAAGTAGAGAAAAGATGGAGGGATGGAGGGAGAGGACCAAGTTACAATACTTTGGTGAAGTAGGTCAGCGTACACCTGAACCTCCCTCTCCTGCAGTGCAAGAATGCAGTTTGCTTTGCTGAACAATAAGGTCAGTGGAGTTGTAGAACGTATGAAAGCAAAGCTGAAACGTGTGTCAGGGCTCCCTGCTGTGCCAAGAGATGTTTGCATCTGAGAGTGGGAACATTAACGACTCCGCCTTGATCAATGTGAAAACAGCTGACTTACATAACAAGGTCCTTTAATCCAGTGATTTTATGATATGTGATTTGAAGGAATTACAGCCATAGTTCTGGTCTTTGATGGGCTTTAAGCTTCTACTTCCTCCCGGTCAGGAGTTGCTAACTGGGAGCTGGAATAAGTAGATTAAGGAGCGACTTACCGTCTGCTCCCTCTCAGAACTCTATCGACCCAATGTATTATATATCAAAACTGTACTACAATCAATATATTTAACAAATTATTACTCATACATATCTTTATATGCCCTCTGTCAGGCATACAGTATTTTTGAACTGTCAGAAGCCCAAACGTAGATTAGACTTAATTACATTGGACTGATAAAGTCACACGTGATTTGACCATAATGGGGTTACCAAAACCTCCCCCCCAGAAACTCAAGTAAAGCTCTTACTTCATGATTATATAACAGCCTTTATCTCTCATGCCCCACTGTGGCATGAACCCAAAGACAGATGCAAATAAATGTGTGCTAAAGATAAAATCGACCATTCGCAAGATAAACGGTAAAACTCTCCCTTCGTGCAGGCTGGAGGTACCCCAGAGTTTTCTTCTAACATACAATAATTGTAAAGAAGAGATTAGTAATGTGTCTGAACAGTGAACTGCATAAATATTTTAGTTCGTCATATTTGGCGTATTATATACTGTATGTCTAGAAATACATGAACGTCAACACAGTTAGGTAACACACTGAGCAGCTTGACTTCATCAGGCTTTAGTCTGTTATTTCTTCTCCTTTCCTTCCCCATATAGATGATATCAAATTCAGCCTGGTGGCTTTTTGTTTTGCGTTGCTGTCTGCAGGAATGTAAAGCGTCTGGCCCGCTGCTTTGCTCTCCTGCCCTGGTTGAGAAGTACACTCTAAGATAAAACAGCAAATGCTATTTGATGGAGCTAAGCGTGAAAAGTCAGATCAGTCAGATGTGGGTCTTATCTTTCCAGGCAGACCCGCAGAGGAGAAAAGCATCCTTAAAAAAAACTAGAACTAGAGTTTGTTTCTGAGCTTTATACTGTCACAGAACTCTAAAGTATAGAAAACTGTAAATGCAAACAAGAAAGAAGACCTGGAAGCAGCAAAATACACTCGAGGGTGTGTGCATGTGATGATGAAGCATGTGCTTGCGGTTGAGAATGCACGATTTGGAAGTCATGGAATCAAGGTGTGGGAGCAGAGGTGCTAAGTAGGTGTGCAAAGCCGTTTGAGGATGCATGTGTGCGTGGCTGCCGTGAGAGAGATGGTTGACTTGTTGTCAAAGCATACAGAGCAAGCCAAGGGTGAGGGTAGGGCCTGTGGCAGACAGCTGGATGCTGGCATGAGGTAGTCCTCCAGGTGCTGATCTGGGAACATCCAACCTGGCTGTGAGGCAGAACATATTTGTCTGACTTAATCTCACGCAACGCACTGCCCACCACAACAATAGCATAATACCTGTAGAACACACACTTCATGCAAACATGTAGGTTATGTTCAGGTGTGTTCAAATCAGCTCTGCCGGGATTCCCAGCTTCTTGCTTTGATCTTCTTTCTAGCCTTCACACGTCAATCACATACTGCAGGTTTTTTGTGTCTGAGAGTCACCTTGATAGATTCATGCAACCTGAATCTATCAATCTCCTGCCAGGAACTGGCAACCATTCGTCAGTTGTTATAATCCCTCATGGAGGAATCACAGAGGTGCTGTATTTCCTCAGGTGCTGGTATTTCCTCACCTCTTCCGGTAGTCGCTCGCCAAAGTTCTTTGCCATTGTTTGTTTCTCGCTCCTTCTCTCTCCCTTTGCCCTTCCTCTGTACCTCCTTGTTTAGTCAATTGTTGATGAAGGCCTATTTACGTCATGAGGGCGCCATCTGCATTGTTTCATATTTAGAGAGTGCGACCTTGCTAGCAACTGTCAAATGCACCTCCACTTCCAGCTGTTTTGGCTATAATTACAGAACATTTCCTGTGCACCCATTGTCACACTATTCTGTGTCCGTGTTCAGTTATCGGTAATAAACTAATAAGGTAAGTCTAATGATAACCTTATTAGTTTATTTATTTCATTATATAACACTTAAAAAGCAAACACGTTTTTTGCACCAAAGTGCTTCACAAAGACAGACATGTCTGCACGCATATACAAGCATAGAGACATATTG
This sequence comes from Lucifuga dentata, assembly GCA_014773175.1. Classification (NCBI taxonomy): domain Eukaryota; kingdom Metazoa; phylum Chordata; class Actinopteri; order Ophidiiformes; family Bythitidae; genus Lucifuga; species Lucifuga dentata. Next base: position 24,590 of record VXCM01001785.1, read on the forward strand.
TATAGATAAATAAGGCAAGATTGAAATAGAGACACGTTAAAACACATTTTAAAACCCAGGGAGTCAGATAAAAATAGAAAAGACAGGTTAAACACAATTCAAAGCCAGAGAATAAAAGTGGGTCTTAAGGTGCCTCTTAAAAGCAAAAACAGACTCAGCCTGTCTAATGGCCTCTGGCTATTCCAGAGCCAAGGAGCTGCTACAGAAAAAGCTCTATCCCTAGCCTTTTTTTTCCGGGAACAGGACACAGCCAACATGCCATGGTGGGTGTATCTGAGGGGTCTGGTGGTGCTGTAAGGGGTGAGAAGCTCAGAGATATAGACCATGGACAGATTTATAGACAATTAGAAGGATTTTGAAGTTTATCCTGAAATGAACATGAGCCAGTGTAGGGATGCAAGGATAGGGGTGATGTGGTCTCGCTTCTTGGATCTTGTTAATAACTGGGCAGCAGCATTTTGAATTAGTTGTTAATGAATTAATTGTTAATGGGAAATGGCAATCTGAGAAATGCCAGGGTAGAGGGAGTTATAGTAGTCCAGCCTGGATGATATTAGCGCATGAATGACTCTTTCCAGATTGGAAACAACACCGTACAACAAGGAGCGAAAGGGGGGGGGGGNGAGAGAGAGAGAGAGAGAGAGAGAGAGAACAATAGTTGTAATATAGAGACAAACAATAGGTCGCATGGGAAATGCTGATTGAGAGTTGTCTTAATGAGTTGTAACAGGGTCGGATGTGAACAACAGCTTAGAAGAGAACATGAGTGCAAACTGTTACGCTCGTAAAGTGAAACTAACTAATCAGGGAGCCATCGAGGAAATGTGTCACTAATGACTGGAGCTGAAGAGGGATTAGAATGAAAACAAATGAAAGATCTGAGAGAGAGAGAGAGAGAAGTGAATACGTGTGACCGATAAATTACACAGCAAGCTTTATAATCATCAAAAGTATTCATTTTCTGACAGTCATAGCCACGTGTAGTGGTATTATTGGAGGGCTGAAATGAGTGCTGTAGGTGATCTGTCATCAGAGAGAGTCAAATCAGTACAGCACTTTAGAAATTAGAGTGAAAAGTGCTTTTACTGACACCTTAAAAGCAAAACACAAAGGCACGAAATCAGGCAATTAAACAGCTCGAAACGGGAATATGAAGGTGACTCTCAGACATGAGGCATTAGGTTCACATTCTCAGACTTCTGGAAATTTCACTTGGTATCCTCTAATGACGTGACAAATGGGAAAACACACAGGATAAGTCACTGTCTGCAAAAATCCACACCTGACACCAGGAAGTTGTCTCAACTTTCTAAAATATGTTTACCTCCAAAGCAACGGGGAAACAAGCTCATTTGTTTGCTGCGTTTACCTCACTGAAACTGGAGTGACGTCATGTTTTTTCCAGCAACAAGCATTCATTTGCACTGAAATGTATATAATCCTTTTAAATGGAAGCAAATGACTAGCATTTAAAGCTCTGCACACTCTTGGCACACCCACACAGGTGTTTTTCCACTTATTTTTGCATGTTTAGATCTCTTCTCATGACTATGTGGCATGTACAGACTGTGCTTGACATCTTTCAGATTCCCCTGAAGCCACTTCCACCTGTTAGCACGGCACTTCAAATTTAGTTTATTGGTAATAGGGAGGACTGTTTTGAATAAAATGCTCCTCCTTGGCCTTTTGAGCAAATTCAACCTCCCAGCTTGTACGAGTGGCTTTAGTTTTCTAGGTTTTAGTCTTGAGAACCAAATATAAAGCAACTCTTGTGATGTCATAAGACTCAGTTTCTTTGACTTGGCACAGTGCTCTTTATAGCCACAAAAGCCTTTATACAGTTGTTTTCACATGCTGAATCGTGCTTTCCACAACCAATAAACTGGATTTGATGTGTAAATTTGCTATTGTTTTACTTTAAATATTTGGTGTTTGGTGATCTCAGCAAAATTGAAGCATAGCACCACCTACCTTCACCTGAAATGAGCTGTAATCAGCCATATAATTGAAAACACCTGTGTGAGAGGCAGGACTTTTCAATCAAATATATTAACAGTGATTCAATTTCCATGAGTTTCTAACTTCTCTACTTAAGAATTTTATTTATTTATTTATTTATTTTTAAATATAGTCAATATTGAAGTGTGAAGACAGACATCATTCACCTGATCTCTTTCAAATTTCTGTTCAGAGCTTCTGGTGATAATAAAACTCAAACACAAAACTCAAACAGAAAACTGAAAACATTTCAGCCACACAATAGACAGGATTCCTAAAAAAAAATCGGTAAGACGGTAATGACGCAGCATCACACCAAATAAGCGCTGTGATAATTTAAGTTAATTCATAAGTTTCCTTTAGGGTTAATCAGCGCATCCAACACGTTGCCCCCGACACGTTGTTACCGGCATGTTGTTGCTGGTGTCAAAGGTGAAACCGTAGAAGATCAGTGTGTTAATGAGCTGCTTTGTGTTTAAGAGCCACACTTTATGCTGCTTCCTCTGGTGTAAAAGTGTAATTGACATGTCAAATAAGTGAAGGAAATCGCAGTTCTCTGTGTTAGAGGTGAGGTCTGTATTTTTAGAGATTGACACTAATATTAGAGTTGATATACACACACACACCGGTGCATGGGTTGTGTGTGTGGTGTATGTGTCGTGTGACAGAGAGACGTGGAGCACAGCAGATGAGGCTTTAGGAAACGTGCGATATCAAATCAAACTCGCCATTTAAACTCGCTATTGACTGATCAACTTAGTGGCCTTAAATATCAAATTTATTGATCACTAATACATGTGAAGCAAATACAGCCACATTTTTTACCGCTGAAATTTACCACCAGACTGAATCTCGTCTTAATTTCTGTGTGATGCTTTGTTTTAGGAATCGCTTCCCCGACATGCAAATGAAGAAGTACAATATTAATGCCTCTTTCAAGGCAAATGCTGAAAGATGCTGGTAACAGGTGAGGGAAACATGGCTGCAGGACAACCCTTATAGACATGTTAAATCTGGCACTGTGTTTTATGAATCCCACTCAAAGTGTTGATAGAAAATACAGTAGATGCCTAAGAGCCTCTAAATCTATGAATGTATTATGGAACACTGTGTTACTACGTTGTGACATGGTCTCAAAACGTGGATTTAATATGCTTACATACTATTTATGGAACTTTCTAGTAGTTAAGTGGCTTTGTTTGTGAGATATGGCCATTAGTGTAGCTATTATTGCAACAGCTCTGCCAGTCTGTTGTAGCTCAGATTGTAAAAAAAAATGTACAAAATTTACACCTTCTTCTTATCTTCTTTTATTATGATCTTTTATTCTTGGCTGATGAAAATCTAATGAACAAATTATCACAAAGTAAAACTGGCAAAACTTGTAAATGATAAGAGCGTGGAGGAGTTCATTACCCTTTAATCTTGTAAAAGCTGAGATACTCTTGCTTCTGAAACAGGTTCTTTACAATGAAAAGGTTGTTAATATTTCTCAGGGTTCTCAGAGGTCAGTGGTTCTAGATTGCATATTTCCTCTCTGTGGAGAACCGGTTAGGATTTCTCTTCTTTCTCAAAGTATACTTCCTGACCTAGTTACTGAAAAAACCTGATGATGATGCCTAAAACAAGTCGTACTCTAACTACAGCATATTATATACTGTATATCATACAGCAATATTGAAATATTATCCTGATAAACTAAAATGCTCATTATACTGCATCGGCTTTGCTTGCGAAAGCAATAAAACAAACTTGCTTGACATAAAACTAGTGACAAAATGTAAAAAATATTATCTTGTGGATAAAACCAAACACAACATTTTTATACCTACACACTACACAACAATTAAGCCTTTATTAGCACTGAGGCCATACTGGTGGTGTGACTGTACTAGGAAAAATATCTTATACATCTGAAAAACACAGAAAGACACAGGAAGAAATCAAAGAAATGCTTGGGCATAACAAAAGGCTTTCTTGTCCATTATCACCAAACACTTACGGGAAATATGGCTTCTGCTAAAAGAGAACAAGTAATATTAAATTAGCAAAACAAAGTCTGTTTCCTTGACAACTCCCTTTAAAAAAAACACTGCAGCAACTAGGCATCAATCCCCACAATCAAATCTAATTGCACTGTATTTATCAATGGAATGTAGACAAGGAGACGACTTATAAATATCCCAGCTTATTTTGTAGCCTGATCAAAAACTCTGCTCTGGTGTGAGAAACGAATGGGAGTTTGTGATTTTGTTTTAGAGAGAGCGAGAGAAACTGATTTTTGCAAAGGAGAAATGATATCAGAATTATCAGCCTGATAATCCTGTGTGGAATGCTGGGTAAGAACTTACTTTGCTCCTGTATCTCATCCCCGTGCAGACAGAGAGAGAAGACAATGACAGAATAAAATGCAATGTGTCAAACAAAGTCGGAGATTAAAATATTTTAGGATTAAACTGAACCTTAGCAGGATTCCAGACTAACTTTCTCTGCTGGTGTGTGGTAGCATTTTGGTGTAGAAGCAGTAATTAACGTGCTCGGTGTGCGTGTGTGTCTCGAAGGTTTTATTGCCAAGTATCATGACCTGCAGAACATCATGCTGAAAAAGATGTTAGACACCTTCGTTCACAACCTCCTTTGGATTTGGTGAGTCAGCATGTGCACAGAAACAATTTTCACGAGGGGGAGCTGCCAACTATACGAGGCATGCATGCCCGTGCACACAAATACATTCCAAAAACTAATGAGGACTGCGCGTCAATCAACACAAGCTACCTCTCTGTGCCATATGAGACTCTACCAGCTGCTGCTTGGAGGTTTTAGCAGCTACATGTTATTAAAGAAGATGATTCTGCATAGTGGACTGAAGGAGCAGAAATACGCCACAATCAGTCGACAAATTTAACAAAAGCTATTGATGAATGAAAAAAAAAAAAATCAGTAAAAATGTTACATGCAACCTTTTCAATTTTTAGCCAATAGGAGGTGCTGATTATGCCTCAGAACTAACGCACCGTATACGTATATACTCGAGTATAAGCCGATCTCGTGTATGAGATGAGCCCCTGATGTTGTTCCATTAATTTATTTGTTTAGCAAATTACCTGTTTTTCTGGGTACTGTCATAGTATTCCTGTGATTTTCTGAAAATAATCCACGTACTGGTAAACATGATATTTATTTCAGCAGCTGATTACCGTAACTGACCAATCACAACAGCGCTTACTGGCGAAATGTGCTGGATAAGATGTTTTGTCAGGAAATATCTCATTCTAAGGTATGATTTAAACTATTTTACATGGGTAGTGGTAATGGGTAGTATTTCCACCCCTGGAAATTTTGTTCTCTGGGGTCAAATTTGAATTTCTCGTGTATAAGCCGACACCCCAATTTGCTTTGTGAAATTTGGCCATAAAAACTTGGCTTATACTTGAGTATATACGGTATATATTCAGTGAACTGCAGAGTCATATTAATTCTGTCCATGTTTATGTGTTACTTGCATTTTGGCCTTAATTGCAATAAAGTCAAAAGTCTGAGTGTCGTGTACATGTAAACATAGTGACCGATGCCTTTGACTTATTTTGTCAAATGAGGAAAATAAAAAGTTTTGTATAAAATGCATATGGACTCAATCAAATTATCAAAAATGGTTTCATTTTGAAACTTAGTTGTTAGTAGTGCATGTGTCAAAAGAAAATAACATTACCCAGGCCTAAGCACTTAAGTGTTTTCCATACAACACTATACAAACTATTAACAGGAAGTGATTAAACGGTCCTTTAACCATTTTATGATGCAGGATTATGGTGATAATTCAGGCTTCAAGTGAGAACAGCATGCCATATACTCATATGCTGCCTGTATTTTTGTTTCGTCACAGCTGAGATGTGATGGATTTGAATGAGGAATTGTCCCATCAGGTCATTAATAACAACCTAATGACTTCCTTAACACACAAAGCTTGTCTGAATTCCGGTGCTGAGCTGTAATCCTTCACTTGACAGAAAACACGAGACCTGTTAATCTAGGCGACATCACAGGCTCTCTAGGATATGCAGAACAATGAGCCTTATATTGATTTACATACATGGACGGACACACACACACACACACACACAGACTCTTATAGGTGGGTNTATATTGATTTACATACATGGACGGACACACACACACACACACACACAGACTCTTATAGGTGGGTCACTTTCAACTCAACCCTTTTTGGTTGGATAAGATCTGGTCTCCATGTGCTGATCACAATGTGGGGCTGCATGCTTTTCATCTGAGAATGGATCTGAGGAAGTGAAAAGGGAGAGGGACACACACACACACACACACACGCCAAAATCCTGAGCTTCAGCGGGACACTGTATTTCACTTTGAGGAGGTCCCAAACATGAAAAAAATTAGATCTGCATGTAAAACAGTGTCTCCTGAGTGGTTTCGTGACAACTGGGTGGTTGCATCAAGTGGGTGGGTATGTGGGCTTGGCGACACGGCCCACAGACGTTTTGCTGTGGGGTAACAAGCATGAGAAGATCAAACAGCAAAGCATGTAGGACACACCCACTTGGGGGGAAACACCTTGTACCACCGAAGAAAAGTGTTAGCCTGTGTATGTGGGTGTGATAAGTGAGTAACAAGGGAAAAGGAGTGTATGTGTGAGTGTCTGTGTGTGTGTGAGAGAGAGACAGATAAATGTGGAAAGGGTGGCTTAAATCACAGGTTAATGATCTGCTCAATTAGAGAGTGACAGCCACAATCTCCCCTTTTGAATTAAAGTCTTTTATAGCAGATCACACACAAACACACACGTGCACACACACACAGAAAGGCAAAGACGCCAATGAGAGTAACCTTAACCTATTTTATCTGTGCTGCTTTGCTTTCACAAAGTTTCCAGAGCTACTGTAGCTTTCCGAGATAAATGTGAATTCTCACAAAGAAGTCACAAATTTCCTCCTTTTCCATTTCAAACACTGATTCTCCCAGACAAAGGTTCATTCATGGCTGCCATAATAACTTCAGAAACTTGTAAAAGAAACTCGCGTGTCCTCACGCTAACCCGGGGTTTACTCTTTGATATCGCTCCTCATGATTTGTGTCATCTGCTATTAGCCCGACTACCAGACTCGCTGAATTTCACTTTGATCCTCCATAATTACAGCTCTGAGTGTTTGTGAGTGTGTATGTGTCGGTGATTTTGTGAAAACATGTGTGTGAATGGCAGCGGGTGTATCATAATCGAGGTGGTTACTGTGTTCCAAGCATGGTTTCAAGGCACACCAGTGAAATTTGGCAAGGAGCAGAAAATGCTGCTGACTCCAGACAAAGACAAAATTACAACGCTGCACGCAATGCAACATGAGTCCCCTCCTTCACATAAGATGAAGTCTGTGTGTGTTGTGTTGTCATTTCTGTTGGAATGTTGAAAAAAACCCCACTTCCACAACAGTGTGTGGTTGATTTGACATAGTGTATGTTAGCTGTTCTGTCTCATTAATTTCCCACTCGGTACAAACTCACATCTCAGCAGAACACCAACGAAACAGGTGCTGAGACATGTTTACCGCAAAATGTGCTGCATGGATTAACTGGATAAATAAGTCATGCATTTCGAGACTGCACTTATGTTATCAAGACTGCATAGTGCATATTTAAAGGACCATACCGACGATCCTGTATGTTTGAGTCCAATATATATAAAACCTGAATATATGTTACGATAATGAAAATTTCCAGAACATAAAACCACATTTTCGTTTTCTTGTTTTTTTTTTTTGTTGTTTTTTTAAAATCCCCTACACACACACACCTTAAAATTCAATGTTTCGCTTTCTAACATGTATGCATGATTGTAAAAGGCATGGTTATTTTAATTTCTCTGTAAAAGTCGTCTTCTCCTGGGACTATATTTCCTGGCGGAGACATACATTTTCTTCCATGCAGCTCAGTGTTGAATCGGTTAAATAAAGTTCAACAAAAAACCTAACAGACATGGTATTTGCTGTGATGGATTACATATGTCAAGCGTGTTTCAATCTTTGCAAGTTGATTTAAATAGAGTACTGGAATGAACTGAAAGAAAGAGCAGTCTGGAAGATAGGAAAACAAAAATCTAAAATTTTCCGCTAAAGTAGTACATTTTGGGAAATGGTTGTCAGTAACATTTATGTGGGTTATATATATTGGGCTCAAACATGTTCCTTTAAGTTGCATGAGAAGAAGCAATCCACGCCCTACAGTATGTTGGAAGTGAACAATGGTACTGAAGTGCTACATTTCCACCTCCCTGGTGCAAGTGACCCAATTTTGCTTTTTTGCTCACATGGCACATATTTGATGTGCATTGCTGATGTGTAAACAATAAAAAAAGCATATGGAATCAGATGTTCTTAAATCAAGTTTTGGCTGCATTAATATCTAGAAAAACATCTGATATGTATCGGATATCTGCCAATTATCTAAACACAAAGATCAAATTTTAATGGGTCAGAATTGTCGGGCAGAGCTTCCAAAGACTGAACATCGACAATCCATCGGATACAAGCTTCTCAATGCAGACAACTGCCATTTTTAAATACTTACATTCAGCTCAGTGAAACAAGATCTGCTGCATTTATCAGAACGATCAATTACTCATAACACAAACCATTTCAGAAAACAAACTGAAGCAAGCCTCTGAAAAACAAACAATGATCACTATAATCAATGCCACTAAGACATAGACTTAGCAGTAAACGGTAAAACATTAAAGGACCATACTGGCCATTTTTCATGTTTGAACCTAATATATTCAATTTTCATACATGTTACGTTACTGACAATCATTTCCCAAAGCATAAAACCGAATTACAGCTTCCCTCATATTTTGCAAAATGTCTTAATCTTTCAAAATCAAATATTCAAGTGATGCACCCACCTTAAAAATCAATGTTTCGCCTAATAGTTATGTAATCTTATGAAGTCATGGTTATTTAAATTTTTCAATAAATGCAGGTCTTCTTTTGGGACTATATTCCCTGGTGGAGATGTACATTTTTTTCTGTGTAGTTCTGTGGTAGATCGGTCAGCAGGACAGATGTCCTGCTTATAAGTGAATCTGATTGGACAGTCTGTTCAATGAAGCACACCACAACATTGTAACTCCGAGAGACACAAAGTTGGAAGATAATGCTAAAACCATGAAGTGTGTTCCTGGATGCAAAAATTCTTAGAGCTGTAATGATTTGGAACAACTACAGTTTCATAGTTTTCCTACTAATTTCGAACACCGCAAGTTATGGCTAACTGCAATCCAACATCCAGAGTACGGTGTCAGTACACTGGTGGCTGCAATACAGCTGTTACGAGTTTGCAGCAATCATTTCACCATTCAGATCACTCTGTGCTTTTTATTGCACTTAAAAGCTAAAATTACATAACTTCAAAAAAAAACTTGAATACACATCTTGTCCGTGATGATGGATTATGTTTCAAGCATCAACAAGTTGATTTTAATAGCGTACCAGAATGAACTGAAACCAATAGTGGTCTGGAAGGTAAGAAATTTTTTTTAAATTCACCGTTCCAGTAGTATGCTTTGGGAAATAACTGTCAGTAACATAACATGTGTGAAAGTTGAATATATTAGGCTCAAACATGCAAAATGGCTGGTATGATCCTTTAAATTCTGGGACACTGAACAGGATACTTCGGTATCATCGGTGTGAAAGACTCAGCATAATACTGGAGACATCAGACAGCAGCACGGCCCTTCAGGACGCGGATTTGAAACCAGAAGGTGAGGTTGTGTAATGAAAATGACACGGTTTTAGTCGTGCAGACGCCACATGCTCTAATTTCCATAATCTTCATGATACTTGAAACGTGGTGGGAATGCAAGGAAGGAGTTTGCCGTTAGAACCACGTAATTGTGACTCCGGATAGTTCTGGGTAAAGCGGTTCCTAATTGCTTGTTTACAGCCACGTGATTTTTTTTTGACGTCATCAAGTGGAAGTGGTGGGCAAGGATGATAAGTTTTGAACTGCAACACTCTCTTCCTTTCTTCACATATGAATGACATTGCAGCGATCACTGCTGCACACACTCAAACTGCAACATGTCCTCAAATCCCTTTTCTCTGCACATCAAAAATAATTAAGCTGCTGCCCCTTAAAAGATGCTTCAGCAAACAATAGTTTTTATAATTACTTCTGTCTCATTTGCACCCATTTTGTTTACCTCCTTGTCAGAAAATACACCCTAGTTTGCACTTTCAGGTTGCTTCAGATCAGATATAGGCCACTTAAAAAAGAGGATGTAAAGGCAAAAAAATTGGAATTGGGCATCAAGCCCTGAAGTTTAAATGCAACCAAGGAGCACAAATGCACAGCGACAATGTTAACTGAAAAAGTGCTCTTGTGTACTTAGGGTGTCTGAGTTCATAGTGTCACAAGGTGTTTATAGGGCTCGCCTGTGGGATTTATTTTTATTGGCTGAGACATAGCAACCCAATACCTTCACAAAGCCTAAGAGCCGTTTGCTCCGAATGAATACGGTATCGCTTAGAAAATCTCAAGGTCTGTCAATGTGTGGTGTGTGTGTGCATGTGTGCATGCAGTAAAGTGTGCAATACCTGTGCATGTATATGCATCTGGCATGTTTTGCATTGAGTGAACGCAATATATTTGTAATTAACATACTGTATTTAGAGAAATTTTTTGACGTTTTAAGAGTGAAGGTTATTTGATTTGCAAATGGCTAGCTGTGAAAACTGTCTTATATAAGAGAGAAAGAGAGAAAAAAACCCAACATCTCTTCATATAATCTAACTCATACGCAAGTATGAAAGAATCCAATGACGGCACTGAATGTGACCTTGTCTGCACCAAAGCGAAGAACTCGTTTTCAGGAGGAATTTTAAGTAATGCTAGATGTTAACAGTGAAAACTCTTATTCTGAGAGATGCATAATTAGTGCATGAATTGCATGAGCTGCAGTTCCTTGACGACAAACTTTGAAAATAATGAAGTCATGTTGCTGTGCTAATACTCATGTGTTCTTAAACTAATCATCTAAGAGGAAATTGCTAGGAAAGAAGGAAAAAAAGGGCCATAAAGTCATCATTATTTAGTATTTTGTAAAATTTTACATTCAGGAAAAAGTGTTTTTTCTTGGCAGGTCAGGAACTGAACCCATCTGAACCTAGAGATCTGTGCTTCTGTGCATTCGTACATGCGTGTGTGTGTGAAAGAATGTCATTATTTCTGCGATGACTGAATGTGTGTGTGTGTGTGTGTGTGTGTGTGTGTGTATGTGTGTGTGTGCCAGGTCAGGCCTAAAGCAGCATTTTTTAATTCTGTCAGATATGCAGTGGTTGCGTGCACATGCTTGATTAGACTGTCTACACTCCAATACACGTGTGAATGTGTGTGTGTGTGAGTGTGTCTCTCTGTGTGTGTGTGTGTGTGTGTGTGTGTGTGTCCTGCCAATAAAGGGCAGTTTTCATCACTCCTCAATTCAGACCATTCCTGAGGGCCGGCGTCAGCGGCTGCAGGCATGAGGCCATTCCGCACGGAAAGTAGACTCAGTGTTTCCTTTTCTAATCTCTCAGCAGGAGTTGGCAACATTTAAGCACCTCTAAGCATTGACAAAGCCTCTGAGATTAGACTCATTTAAAGTTACCATATATAGACTATCCATGAGATGACCTGCTCCTCTCCTACGAAGGACGAGCCACTACTTTTGGAAAAGTACAAATTTGCAAAAGTATGGATATTCTGCCCCCTAGAGAACAACAGTGGCAGTGTTAAAAGTCAAAGTGCAGCATACAGAAGGGAAGTAACTGCAGGTTTTTCCAGTCAGAATATAGTTGAATGAATAGCATCTAGAATAGCTGAAGACTTCAGCAGTGTAAGACAGAATAAAAGTTTATGACAGTGTAGCTGTAATGGGTAAACTTTTATTAGGGTTGTAGGTTTTCCTCTGAGACTAGTTAACATTTTTCCCGCTAATAGAGCGCCCTCTGCTGGCAAAAAGGCAGAGCAGCAAGTAGTAAAGGTCTACACTTAGTGTACACTATGGAAACCCTTGGTAAATAAAAGCAAAATGGGCTGTGAAAAAATATGTCTTTATGTTTATTCTCTTGATGTTTCATTCAGAATATTAACAAAATATAATCTTTCATTAAAGTAAAACAATTGAAAGGAAAAAATAAATTTTAATCAAGAGACAAATATTTTTCTTAATCGCCCTGGAAGAGTACGTGTGTGTATATTGGCTCCACACACAGTGAGGATGATGGTTCGAGCAGCCAAAGAATTTCTAAGAATCACAGCTGGAGAATTACAGATGGATCAGAAGGTTTCCAAAACTACTGTCAGATGCCACCAGGCCGACTGAGAAAAATATTTGTTTGATGCTAAGAATTTCTTTTTTCTTTCAATCATTTTATTGGAATTAAAGGTTATATTTTTGTTACAGTTTTTTGGATTGTTGTTACTTGTTGTTATTTGATTGTTGTTTTTATTGTAAATGTTCTAATGTCGGGGCTTTAGTGTTTTATTGTTACATGTTTTGTTTTGTCAAATGTTTCTTTTAACTGTAAAGTGTATCGGGGCCATGATGCATGGTGATTTTGCACTTTAAATGTGCATAAGTGAAAATTAATTATTCCATTGCACCTTTAAGACTTAGAAATAATAATTAAAGATTTTTATGCAATAACACCTTTGTGTCATAACTAATCACGTTGAAAAAGATCATGATGTGGATAAACATCTATTCTCTATCGCTCAACTGCATGCAGCCAAATGTCCAATATGTCCAATATTAAAAGAGAAAAGATGCAGAACCACCTGCCCTGATGTCATCATGACACGATTATGTGCCGTTCATGGAGTGAAATCATAATTTATAGTTTTCATCTTGGATGTTTAAGTTTGAGTTCATTTCCTCAGCCAAGGAGGTTATGTTTTCATTGGTATATTTTTCTGTGTTGTTACAAGATATCTTTATAAGTACCAGACACAATTGGATGATATTTTCCAGATATGCGGGATCTGGTTCAAGAAGAGTTGACTTTGAGGCAGATCTACATCTAGACAAAGGCTACAGGAATTTATTTTCTCCTTCCATCACATTGCAAGATGGGATATTTGTCCTCATTTTACATATTTCTTTAAATCTACAACACCAGTCTTGAAAAATCCAGTTATGTATCCTATGATTAGGTGTAATTTAGCCCAGATCCAGATAATGACGCAGATCTGGTGGAATAAAATATATGCTGCCTGAGACATGGGGTCACATTATGGAACTGCGGTACACTAACAAACAAATAGGCTGGCAACATGCAACTATATCCAGTGTGTAGCTAAGATGATGGCTTCCACATATTTTCAACAGTTATAGATGCAGAAGAAGAAGATGCTCATGCTGCTGCACACTAAATTTGCATGACAAATCTTTTTCGCACATCTAATTTCAAGTTGATATTAAACTGTCTTTTTATTGAAAAAAAAAAAAAGAAGTGGAATCAGAGGAGTGGCGCACCTTAATGGAGGTATGCCCTCTCTGACTGCCCTATCATTGCGTTTAAGTTATTTCAATTCCCATTAGCTGTCACCACTGAACTACTCATCCTGGGTCCTACGGGTAAAAACTATTAAAATGTATTTTAAATAACAGTTTTTCATTGTTGTCTGCAAATGGTTTCAGAATACACACAATATCAAAGTCAACATGCCAGCACCCAACAGAGTATCTGAACCAGTGTTGCTTCACTTGCACAATGTTGACGGGGTCAAGCATCCTATAGAGACGGGAGGTCAGAAACAAGGTTAAATATGAGTAAACAAGGACTTCCTCCCTGCGGGTAAAATCTGCACCTGGACTTCTCATTACTGCGGTGCTCCGAGCACCAAACAGCACATGTGGCCCAGAGGAAACAAGCTCAGAGAACTGCTATAGCTTCCAACACTGGGACACACACACACACACACACACACACACAAACACACACACATATACATGACTACACTTTGAGCTTT